>JAECZD010000102.1:0-65000 GCA_024349325.1 Pogonomyrmex californicus | reverse complement strand
CTAACCTAACCTAACCTAACCTAACCTAACCTAACCTAACCTAACCTAACCTAACCTAACCTAACCTAACCTAACCTAACCTAACCTAACCTAACCTAACCTAACCTAACCTAACCTAACCTAACCTAACCTAACCTAACCTAACCTAACCTAACCTAACCTAACCTAACCTAACCTAACCTAACCTAACCTAACCTAACCTAACCTAACCTAACCTAACCTAACCTAACCTAACCTAACCTAACCTAACCTAACCTAACCTAACCTAACCTAACCTAACCTAACCTAACCTAACCTAACCTAACCTAACCTAACCTAACCTAACCTAACCTAACCTAACCTAACCTAACCTAACCTAACCTAACCTAACCTAACCTAACCTAACCTAACCTAACCTAACCTAACCTAACCTAACCTAACCTAACCTAACCTAACCTAACCTAACCTAACCTAACCTAACCTAACCTAACCTAACCTAACCTAACCTAACCTAACCTAACCTAACCTAACCTAACCTAACCTAACCTAACCTAACCTAACCTAACCTAACCTAACCTAACCTAACCTAACCTAACCTAACCTAACCTAACCTAACCTAACCTAACCTAACCTAACCTAACCTAACCTAACCTAACCTAACCTAACCTAACCTAACCTAACCTAACCTAACCTAACCTAACCTAACCTAACCTAACCTAACCTAACCTAACCTAACCTAACCTAACCTAACCTAACCTAACCTAACCTAACCTAACCTAACCTAACCTAACCTAACCTAACCTAACCTAACCTAACCTAACCTAACCTAACCTAACCTAACCTAACCTAACCTAACCTAACCTAACCTAACCTAACCTAACCTAACCTAACCTAACCTAACCTAACCTAACCTAACCTAACCTAACCTAACCTAACCTAACCTAACCTAACCTAACCTAACCTAACCTAACCTAACCTAACCTAACCTAACCTAACCTAACCTAACCTAACCTAACCTAACCTAACCTAACCTAACCTAACCTAACCTAACCTAACCTAACCTAACCTAACCTAACCTAACCTAACCTAACCTAACCTAACCTAACCTAACCTAACCTAACCTAACCTAACCTAACCTAACCTAACCTAACCTAACCTAACCTAACCTAACCTAACCTAACCTAACCTAACCTAACCTAACCTAACCTAACCTACCTCCTAACCTAACCTAACCTAACCTAACCTAACCTAACCTAACCTAACCTAACCTAACCTAACCTAACCTAACCTAACCTAACCTAACCTAACCTAACCTAACCTAACCTAACCTAACCTAACCTAACCTAACCTAACCTAACCTAACCTAACCTAACCTAACCTAACCTAACCTAACCTAACCTAACCTAACCTAACCTAACCTAACCTAACCTAACCTAACCTAACCTAACCTAACCTAACCTAACCTAACCTAACCTAACCTAACCTAACCTAACCTAACCTAACCTAACCTAACCTAACCTAACCTAACCTAACCTAACCTAACCTAACCTAACCTAACCTAACCTAACCTAACCTAACCTAACCTAACCTAACCTAACCTAACCTAACCTAACCTAACCTAACCTAACCTAACCTAACCTAACCTAACCTAACCTAACCTAACCTAACCTAACCTAACCTAACCTAACCTAACCTAACCTAACCTAACCTAACCTAACCTAACCTAACCTAACCTAACCTAACCTAACCTAACCTAACCTAACCTAACCTAACCTAACCTAACCTAACCTAACCTAACCTAACCTAACCTAACCTAACCTAACCTAACCTAACCTAACCTAACCTAACCTAACCTAACCTAACCTAACCTAACCTAACCTAACCTAACCTAACCTAACCTAACCTAACCTAACCTAACCTAACCTAACCTAACCTAACCTAACCTAACCTAACCTAACCTAACCTAACCTAACCTAACCTAACCTAACCTAACCTAACCTAACCTAACCTAACCTAACCTAACCTAACCTAACCTAACCTAACCTAACCTAACCTAACCTAACCTAACCTAACCTAACCTAACCTAACCTAACCTAACCTAACCTAACCTAACCTAACCTAACCTAACCTAACCTAACCTAACCTAACCTAACCTAACCTAACCTAACCTAACCTAACCTAACCTAACCTAACCTAACCTAACCTAACCTAACCTAACCTAACCTAACCTAACCTAACCTAACCTAACCTAACCTAACCTAACCTAACCTAACCTAACCTAACCTAACCTAACCTAACCTAACCTAACCTAACCTAACCTAACCTAACCTAACCTAACCTAACCTAACCTAACCTAACCTAACCTAACCTAACCTAACCTAACCTAACCTAACCTAACCTAACCTAACCTAACCTAACCTAACCTAACCTAACCTAACCTAACCTAACCTAACCTAACCTAACCTAACCTAACCTAACCTAACCTAACCTAACCTAACCTAACCTAACCTAACCTAACCTAACCTAACCTAACCTAACCTAACCTAACCTAACCTAACCTAACCTAACCTAACCTAACCTAACCTAACCTAACCTAACCTAACCTAACCTAACCTAACCTAACCTAACCTAACCTAACCTAACCTAACCTAACCTAACCTAACCTAACCTAACCTAACCTAACCTAACCTAACCTAACCTAACCTAACCTAACCTAACCTAACCTAACCTAACCTAACCTAACCTAACCTAACCTAACCTAACCTAACCTAACCTAACCTAACCTAACCTAACCTAACCTAACCTAACCTAACCTAACCTAACCTAACCTAACCTAACCTAACCTAACCTAACCTAACCTAACCTAACCTAACCTAACCTAACCTAACCTAACCTAACCTAACCTAACCTAACCTAACCTAACCTAACCTAACCTAACCTAACCTAACCTAACCTAACCTAACCTAACCTAACCTAACCTAACCTAACCTAACCTAACCTAACCTAACCTAACCTAACCTAACCTAACCTAACCTAACCTAACCTAACCTAACCTAACCTAACCTAACCTAACCTAACCTAACCTAACCTAACCTAACCTAACCTAACCTAACCTAACCTAACCTAACCTAACCTAACCTAACCTAACCTAACCTAACCTAACCTAACCTAACCTAACCTAACCTAACCTAACCTAACCTAACCTAACCTAACCTAACCTAACCTAACCTAACCTAACCTAACCTAACCTAACCTAACCTAACCTAACCTAACCTAACCTAACCTAACCTAACCTAACCTAACCTAACCTAACCTAACCTAACCTAACCTAACCTAACCTAACCTAACCTAACCTAACCTAACCTAACCTAACCTAACCTAACCTAACCTAACCTAACCTAACCTAACCTAACCTAACCTAACCTAACCTAACCTAACCTAACCTAACCTAACCTAACCTAACCTAACCTAACCTAACCTAACCTAACCTAACCTAACCTAACCTAACCTAACCTAACCTAACCTAACCTAACCTAACCTAACCTAACCTAACCTAACCTAACCTAACCTAACCTAACCTAACCTAACCTAACCTAACCTAACCTAACCTAACCTAACCTAACCTAACCTAACCTAACCTAACCTAACCTAACCTAACCTAACCTAACCTAACCTAACCTAACCTAACCTAACCTAACCTAACCTAACCTAACCTAACCTAACCTAACCTAACCTAACCTAACCTAACCTAACCTAACCTAACCTAACCTAACCTAACCTAACCTAACCTAACCTAACCTAACCTAACCTAACCTAACCTAACCTAACCTAACCTAACCTAACCTAACCTAACCTAACCTAACCTAACCTAACCTAACCTAACCTAACCTAACCTAACCTAACCTAACCTAACCTAACCTAACCTAACCTAACCTAACCTAACCTAACCTAACCTAACCTAACCTAACCTAACCTAACCTAACCTAACCTAACCTAACCTAACCTAACCTAACCTAACCTAACCTAACCTAACCTAACCTAACCTAACCTAACCTAACCTAACCTAACCTAACCTAACCTAACCTAACCTAACCTAACCTAACCTAACCTAACCTAACCTAACCTAACCTAACCTAACCTAACCTAACCTAACCTAACCTAACCTAACCTAACCTAACCTAACCTAACCTAACCTAACCTAACCTAACCTAACCTAACCTAACCTAACCTAACCTAACCTAACCTAACCTAACCTAACCTAACCTAACCTAACCTAACCTAACCTAACCTAACCTAACCTAACCTAACCTAACCTAACCTAACCTAACCTAACCTAACCTAACCTAACCTAACCTAACCTAACCTAACCTAACCTAACCTAACCTAACCTAACCTAACCTAACCTAACCTAACCTAACCTAACCTAACCTAACCTAACCTAACCTAACCTAACCTAACCTAACCTAACCTAACCTAACCTAACCTAACCTAACCTAACCTAACCTAACCTAACCTAACCTAACCTAACCTAACCTAACCTAACCTAACCTAACCTAACCTAACCTAACCTAACCTAACCTAACCTAACCTAACCTAACCTAACCTAACCTAACCTAACCTAACCTAACCTAACCTAACCTAACCTAACCTAACCTAACCTAACCTAACCTAACCTAACCTAACCTAACCTAACCTAACCTAACCTAACCTAACCTAACCTAACCTAACCTAACCTAACCTAACCTAACCTAACCTAACCTAACCTAACCTAACCTAACCTAACCTAACCTAACCTAACCTAACCTAACCTAACCTAACCTAACCTAACCTAACCTAACCTAACCTAACCTAACCTAACCTAACCTAACCTAACCTAACCTAACCTAACCTAACCTAACCTAACCTAACCTAACCTAACCTAACCTAACCTAACCTAACCTAACCTAACCTAACCTAACCTAACCTAACCTAACCTAACCTAACCTAACCTAACCTAACCTAACCTAACCTAACCTAACCTAACCTAACCTAACCTAACCTAACCTAACCTAACCTAACCTAACCTAACCTAACCTAACCTAACCTAACCTAACCTAACCTAACCTAACCTAACCTAACCTAACCTAACCTAACCTAACCTAACCTAACCTAACCTAACCTAACCTAACCTAACCTAACCTAACCTAACCTAACCTAACCTAACCTAACCTAACCTAACCTAACCTAACCTAACCTAACCTAACCTAACCTAACCTAACCTAACCTAACCTAACCTAACCTAACCTAACCTAACCTAACCTAACCTAACCTAACCTAACCTAACCTAACCTAACCTAACCTAACCTAACCTAACCTAACCTAACCTAACCTAACCTAACCTAACCTAACCTAACCTAACCTAACCTAACCTAACCTAACCTAACCTAACCTAACCTAACCTAACCTAACCTAACCTAACCTAACCTAACCTAACCTAACCTAACCTAACCTAACCTAACCTAACCTAACCTAACCTAACCTAACCTAACCTAACCTAACCTAACCTAACCTAACCTAACCTAACCTAACCTAACCTAACCTAACCTAACCTAACCTAACCTAACCTAACCTAACCTAACCTAACCTAACCTAACCTAACCTAACCTAACCTAACCTAACCTAACCTAACCTAACCTAACCTAACCTAACCTAACCTAACCTAACCTAACCTAACCTAACCTAACCTAACCTAACCTAACCTAACCTAACCTAACCTAACCTAACCTAACCTAACCTAACCTAACCTAACCTAACCTAACCTAACCTAACCTAACCTAACCTAACCTAACCTAACCTAACCTAACCTAACCTAACCTAACCTAACCTAACCTAACCTAACCTAACCTAACCTAACCTAACCTAACCTAACCTAACCTAACCTAACCTAACCTAACCTAACCTAACCTAACCTAACCTAACCTAACCTAACCTAACCTAACCTAACCTAACCTAACCTAACCTAACCTAACCTAACCTAACCTAACCTAACCTAACCTAACCTAACCTAACCTAACCTAACCTAACCTAACCTAACCTAACCTAACCTAACCTAACCTAACCTAACCTAACCTAACCTAACCTAACCTAACCTAACCTAACCTAACCTAACCTAACCTAACCTAACCTAACCTAACCTAACCTAACCTAACCTAACCTAACCTAACCTAACCTAACCTAACCTAACCTAACCTAACCTAACCTAACCTAACCTAACCTAACCTAACCTAACCTAACCTAACCTAACCTAACCTAACCTAACCTAACCTAACCTAACCTAACCTAACCTAACCTAACCTAACCTAACCTAACCTAACCTAACCTAACCTAACCTAACCTAACCTAACCTAACCTAACCTAACCTAACCTAACCTAACCTAACCTAACCTAACCTAACCTAACCTAACCTAACCTAACCTAACCTAACCTAACCTAACCTAACCTAACCTAACCTAACCTAACCTAACCTAACCTAACCTAACCTAACCTAACCTAACCTAACCTAACCTAACCTAACCTAACCTAACCTAACCTAACCTAACCTAACCTAACCTAACCTAACCTAACCTAACCTAACCTAACCTAACCTAACCTAACCTAACCTAACCTAACCTAACCTAACCTAACCTAACCTAACCTAACCTAACCTAACCTAACCTAACCTAACCTAACCTAACCTAACCTAACCTAACCTAACCTAACCTAACCTAACCTAACCTAACCTAACCTAACCTAACCTAACCTAACCTAACCTAACCTAACCTAACCTAACCTAACCTAACCTAACCTAACCTAACCTAACCTAACCTAACCTAACCTAACCTAACCTAACCTAACCTAACCTAACCTAACCTAACCTAACCTAACCTAACCTAACCTAACCTAACCTAACCTAACCTAACCTAACCTAACCTAACCTAACCTAACCTAACCTAACCTAACCTAACCTAACCTAACCTAACCTAACCTAACCTAACCTAACCTAACCTAACCTAACCTAACCTAACCTAACCTAACCTAACCTAACCTAACCTAACCTAACCTAACCTAACCTAACCTAACCTAACCTAACCTAACCTAACCTAACCTAACCTAACCTAACCTAACCTAACCTAACCTAACCTAACCTAACCTAACCTAACCTAACCTAACCTAACCTAACCTAACCTAACCTAACCTAACCTAACCTAACCTAACCTAACCTAACCTAACCTAACCTAACCTAACCTAACCTAACCTAACCTAACCTAACCTAACCTAACCTAACCTAACCTAACCTAACCTAACCTAACCTAACCTAACCTAACCTAACCTAACCTAACCTAACCTAACCTAACCTAACCTAACCTAACCTAACCTAACCTAACCTAACCTAACCTAACCTAACCTAACCTAACCTAACCTAACCTAACCTAACCTAACCTAACCTAACCTAACCTAACCTAACCTAACCTAACCTAACCTAACCTAACCTAACCTAACCTAACCTAACCTAACCTAACCTAACCTAACCTAACCTAACCTAACCTAACCTAACCTAACCTAACCTAACCTAACCTAACCTAACCTAACCTAACCTAACCTAACCTAACCTAACCTAACCTAACCTAACCTAACCTAACCTAACCTAACCTAACCTAACCTAACCTAACCTAACCTAACCTAACCTAACCTAACCTAACCTAACCTAACCTAACCTAACCTAACCTAACCTAACCTAACCTAACCTAACCTAACCTAACCTAACCTAACCTAACCTAACCTAACCTAACCTAACCTAACCTAACCTAACCTAACCTAACCTAACCTAACCTAACCTAACCTAACCTAACCTAACCTAACCTAACCTAACCTAACCTAACCTAACCTAACCTAACCTAACCTAACCTAACCTAACCTAACCTAACCTAACCTAACCTAACCTAACCTAACCTAACCTAACCTAACCTAACCTAACCTAACCTAACCTAACCTAACCTAACCTAACCTAACCTAACCTAACCTAACCTAACCTAACCTAACCTAACCTAACCTAACCTAACCTAACCTAACCTAACCTAACCTAACCTAACCTAACCTAACCTAACCTAACCTAACCTAACCTAACCTAACCTAACCTAACCTAACCTAACCTAACCTAACCTAACCTAACCTAACCTAACCTAACCTAACCTAACCTAACCTAACCTAACCTAACCTAACCTAACCTAACCTAACCTAACCTAACCTAACCTAACCTAACCTAACCTAACCTAACCTAACCTAACCTAACCTAACCTAACCTAACCTAACCTAACCTAACCTAACCTAACCTAACCTAACCTAACCTAACCTAACCTAACCTAACCTAACCTAACCTAACCTAACCTAACCTAACCTAACCTAACCTAACCTAACCTAACCTAACCTAACCTAACCTAACCTAACCTAACCTAACCTAACCTAACCTAACCTAACCTAACCTAACCTAACCTAACCTAACCTAACCTAACCTAACCTAACCTAACCTAACCTAACCTAACCTAACCTAACCTAACCTAACCTAACCTAACCTAACCTAACCTAACCTAACCTAACCTAACCTAACCTAACCTAACCTAACCTAACCTAACCTAACCTAACCTAACCTAACCTAACCTAACCTAACCTAACCTAACCTAACCTAACCTAACCTAACCTAACCTAACCTAACCTAACCTAACCTAACCTAACCTAACCTAACCTAACCTAACCTAACCTAACCTAACCTAACCTAACCTAACCTAACCTAACCTAACCTAACCTAACCTAACCTAACCTAACCTAACCTAACCTAACCTAACCTAACCTAACCTAACCTAACCTAACCTAACCTAACCTAACCTAACCTAACCTAACCTAACCTAACCTAACCTAACCTAACCTAACCTAACCTAACCTAACCTAACCTAACCTAACCTAACCTAACCTAACCTAACCTAACCTAACCTAACCTAACCTAACCTAACCTAACCTAACCTAACCTAACCTAACCTAACCTAACCTAACCTAACCTAACCTAACCTAACCTAACCTAACCTAACCTAACCTAACCTAACCTAACCTAACCTAACCTAACCTAACCTAACCTAACCTAACCTAACCTAACCTAACCTAACCTAACCTAACCTAACCTAACCTAACCTAACCTAACCTAACCTAACCTAACCTAACCTAACCTAACCTAACCTAACCTAACCTAACCTAACCTAACCTAACCTAACCTAACCTAACCTAACCTAACCTAACCTAACCTAACCTAACCTAACCTAACCTAACCTAACCTAACCTAACCTAACCTAACCTAACCTAACCTAACCTAACCTAACCTAACCTAACCTAACCTAACCTAACCTAACCTAACCTAACCTAACCTAACCTAACCTAACCTAACCTAACCTAACCTAACCTAACCTAACCTAACCTAACCTAACCTAACCTAACCTAACCTAACCTAACCTAACCTAACCTAACCTAACCTAACCTAACCTAACCTAACCTAACCTAACCTAACCTAACCTAACCTAACCTAACCTAACCTAACCTAACCTAACCTAACCTAACCTAACCTAACCTAACCTAACCTAACCTAACCTAACCTAACCTAACCTAACCTAACCTAACCTAACCTAACCTAACCTAACCTAACCTAACCTAACCTAACCTAACCTAACCTAACCTAACCTAACCTAACCTAACCTAACCTAACCTAACCTAACCTAACCTAACCTAACCTAACCTAACCTAACCTAACCTAACCTAACCTAACCTAACCTAACCTAACCTAACCTAACCTAACCTAACCTAACCTAACCTAACCTAACCTAACCTAACCTAACCTAACCTAACCTAACCTAACCTAACCTAACCTAACCTAACCTAACCTAACCTAACCTAACCTAACCTAACCTAACCTAACCTAACCTAACCTAACCTAACCTAACCTAACCTAACCTAACCTAACCTAACCTAACCTAACCTAACCTAACCTAACCTAACCTAACCTAACCTAACCTAACCTAACCTAACCTAACCTAACCTAACCTAACCTAACCTAACCTAACCTAACCTAACCTAACCTAACCTAACCTAACCTAACCTAACCTAACCTAACCTAACCTAACCTAACCTAACCTAACCTAACCTAACCTAACCTAACCTAACCTAACCTAACCTAACCTAACCTAACCTAACCTAACCTAACCTAACCTAACCTAACCTAACCTAACCTAACCTAACCTAACCTAACCTAACCTAACCTAACCTAACCTAACCTAACCTAACCTAACCTAACCTAACCTAACCTAACCTAACCTAACCTAACCTAACCTAACCTAACCTAACCTAACCTAACCTAACCTAACCTAACCTAACCTAACCTAACCTAACCTAACCTAACCTAACCTAACCTAACCTAACCTAACCTAACCTAACCTAACCTAACCTAACCTAACCTAACCTAACCTAACCTAACCTAACCTAACCTAACTCAACCTAACTTTTCACACATTTGGTTAACCGAGTCATTTAGGTTACCCAAAACACAACCTAGAACAAAAAAAAAAAACGATAAAATTGTCCAAAGAGATCCAAAAACTTCTTCACATCCAAGTTCTCTGAAAATTCATTGTTTCTCCAAATCTATCACGAACCAAAAGACGATGGCATATTGTTCTTTAGAGATGTTAGCCAGTCTCGATTCTATATCTGTTAACTGCTCCTCTAGTTCTTCGCGTGTCCTGTTTCGCGACAAATCCATTTTTTTTTTTTTTTTCCTTCTCCCTAGTGTCAAATTAAACATTTCGTTAGCTTCTTCCGGATAGCTTTCGTTTCGATCCCTATATAAATAGGAGTTACATGAACCAGAATGTGAGAATAAAGTAAAAGCTAATAGAATGAGTCTTCATAAGACAGCTCCACCGAATGAATCGACAGCTTCTCAAGTTAGAATGTTATGAAATCCAGCAAAACGGTATCACCAAGTTAATCAGCACCTTGCCCAGTCTTAATTTCGAAAAATCTGAACAGACAGCTTCACCACGTTAAACGACACCTTCCCAATTTCCAATAGTGAAATGTTTTAAGGAAACAGATATGTCGAGATCGCCAACCAACCGACCAGTCTACCGACCACAGTAATAAAAATGGACTTACTTTTGTTATCACAAGCGCTGATAACAAACGACAAATGATATCTAGACTAAAGAATAAATAAAATCACACAAAAAAAAAAAAAAAAAAAAAAAAAAAAAGAATCCCGTATAAATTCTAACTAAAAAAAAAAAAAAAAAAAAAAAAAAAAGATTTTTCGACAACCTCCAATAATCCCCACCCATCAAAGCGTGGAACGAAAAAAAAAAAAAAAAAAAAAAGAAAAAAACAAAAACAATTCGCTCCAAATTGCAATTTTCAAAATATACCAAAACAATAGAAATGTCTGATCTAGCGTTTCCTCTCTAGCACCTACATAAACTCTTTTTTTTTTTTTAATATCACCACACCTAATTGTATAGGCTCTCCCGTCGTATCCTTACGTACTTTCCCATCTAAAACACAAATCTATCCCATATTCCCAAACTAATTCTCCCATCTAGCATCCACATAATTATTCCCATTCGGTATTCATATATTTTGCCATCTAGCACCCTTAGTATTTTTCCCATCTAGCTCACACATAGTTTTTCCCATTTTCTTCCCACATAGTTTTTACATTCTAGATACAAATAGTTTTCCATTCTAGTTAACACATAATTTTTCCCATCTAGTTTCCATATAGTTATTCCCATCTTCTTTCCACACAGTTTTTCCCATCTTTTTCCACATAGTTTTTCCCATCTTTTTCCCACATAGTTATTCCCATCTTCTTTCAACATAGTTTTTCCCACATAATTTTTCCCATCTTCTTTTCACATAGTTTTTCCCACATAGTTTTTCCCACATAGTTTCCCCATCTTCTCTCCACATAGTTTTTCCCATCTTCTTTCCACATAGTTTTTCCCACATAGTTTTTCCCACATAGTTTTTCCCACATAGTTTTTCCCACATAGTTTTTCCCATCTTCTCTCCACATAGTTTTTCCCATCTTTTTCCACATAATTTTTCCCCACATAGTTTTTCCCACATAGTTTTTCCCATCTTCTTTCCACATAGTTTTTCCCACATAGTTTTTCCCACATAGTTTTTCCCACATAGTTTTTCCCACATAGTTTTTCCCACATAGTTTTTCCCACATAGTTTTTCCCATCTTCTCTCCACATAGTTTTTCCCATCTTCTTTCCACATAATTTTTCCCACATAGTTTTTCCCACATAGTTTTTCCCACATAGTTTTTCCCACATAGTTTTTCCCATCTTCTTTCCACATAATTTTTCCCATCTTCTTTCCACATAATTTTTCCCACATAGTTTTTCCCACATAGTTTTTCCCATCTTCTTTCCACATAGTTTTTCCCACATAGTTTTTCCCACATAGTTTTTCCCACATAGTTTTTCCCATCTTCTTTCCACATAATTTTTCCCACATAGTTTTTCCCACATAGTTTTTCCCATCTTCTTTCCACATAGTTTTTCCCACATAGTTTTTCCCACATAGTTTTTCCCACATAGTTTTTCCCATCTTCTCTCCACATAGTTTTTCCCACATAGTTTTTCCCACATAGTTTTTCCCACATAGTTTTTCCCACATAGTTTTTCCCACATAGTTTTTCCCACATAGTTTTTCCCACATAGTTTTTCCCACATAGTTTTTCCCATCTTCTCTCCACATAGTTTTTCCCATCTTCTTTCCACATAATTTTTCCCACATAGTTTTTCCCATCTTCTTTCCACATAGTTTTTCCCACATAGTTTTTCCCACATAGTTTTTCCCACATAGTTTTTCCCACATAGTTTTTCCCATCTTCTTTCCACATAGTTTTTCCCACATAGTTTTTCCCCCATAGTTTTTCCCATCTTCTTTCCACATAGTTTTTCCCACATAGTTTTTCCCACATAGTTTTTCCCATCTTCTCTCCACATAGTTTTTCCCATCTTCTTTCCACATAATTTTTCCCATCTTCTTTCCACATAATTTTTCCCACATAGTTTTTCCCACATAGTTTTTCCCACATAGTTTTTCCCACATAGTTTTTCCCACATAGTTTTTCCCATCTTCTCTCCACATAGTTTTTCCCATCTTCTTTCCACATAATTTTTCCCACATAGTTTTTCCCATCTTCTCTCCACATAGTTTTTCCCACATAGTTTTTCCCATCTTCTTTCCACATAGTTTTTCCCACATAGTTTTTCCCATCTTCTTCCACATAATTTTTCCCACATAGTTTTTCCCACATAGTTTTTCTTCTTCTCCACATAGTTTTTCCCATCTTCTTTCCACATAGTTTTTCCCACATAGTTTTTCCCACATAGTTTTTCCCACATAGTTTTTCCCACATAGTTTTTCCCACATAGTTTTTCCCATCTTCTCTCCACATAGTTTTTCCCATCTTCTTTCCACATAATTTTTCCCACATAGTTTTTCCCATCTTCTTTCCACATAGTTTTTCCCACATAGTTTTTCCCATCTTCTTTCCACATAATTTTTCCCACATAGTTTTTCCCATCTTCTTTCCACATAGTTTTTCCCATCTTCTTTCCACATAATTTTTCCCACATAGTTTTTCCCACATAGTTTTTCCCACATAGTTTTTCCCATCTTCTCTCCACATAGTTTTTCCCATCTTCTTTCCACAATTTTTCCCACATAGTTTTTCCCACATAGTTTTTCCCACATAGTTTTTCCCACATAGTTTTTCCCACATAGTTTTTCCCACATAGTTTTTCCCACATAGTTTTTCCCACATAGTTTTTCCCATCTTCTCTCCACATAGTTTTTCCCATCTTCTTTCCACATAGTTTTTCCCACATAGTTTTTCCCATCTTTTTTCCACATAGTTTTTCCCACATAGTTTTTCCCATCTTCTTTCCACATAGTTTTTCCCACATAGTTTTTCCCATCTTTTTTTCACATAGTTTTTCCCACATAGTTTTTCCCATCTTCTTTCCACATAGTTTTTCCCACATAGTTTTTCCCATCTTCTTTCCACATAGTTTTTCCCACATAGTTTTTCCCATCTTTTTTCAACATAATTTTTCCACATAGTTTTTCCCATCTTCTTTCCACATAGTTTTTCCCACATAGTTTTTCCCACATAGTTTTTCCCACATAGTTTTCCCCATCTTCTCTCCACATAGTTTTTCCCATCTTCTTTCCACATAGTTTTTCCCACATAGTTTTTTTTATCTTCTTTCCACATAGTTTTTCCCACATAGTTTTTCCCACATAGTTTTTCCCACATAGTTTTTCCCACATAGTTTTTCCCACATAGTTTTTCCCACATAGTTTTTCCCACATAGTTTTTCCCACATAGTTTTTCCCACATAGTTTTTCCCACATAGTTTTTCCCACATAGTTTTTCCCACATAGTTTTTCCCACATAGTTTTTCCCATCTTCTCTCCACATAGTTTTTCCCATCTTCTCTCCACATAGTTTTTCCCATCTTCTTTCCACATAATTTTTCCCACATAGTTTTTCCCATCTTCTTTCCACATAGTTTTTCCCACATAGTTTTTCCCACATAGTTTTTCCCACATAGTTTTTCCCATCTTCTCTCCACATAGTTTTTCCCATCTTCTCTCCACATAGTTTTTCCCATCTTCTTTCCACATAGTTTTTCCCACATAGTTTTTCCCACATAGTTTTTCCCATCTTCTCTCCACATAGTTTTTCCCATCTTCTTTCCACATAATTTTTCCCACATAGTTTTTCCCACATAGTTTTTCCCATCTTTTTTCCACATAGTTTTTCCCACATAGTTTTTCCCACATAGTTTTTCCCACATAGTTTTTCCCATCTTCTTTCCACATAGTTTTTCCCACATAGTTTTTCCCATCTTCTTTCCACATAGTTTTTCCCACATAGTTTTTCCCATCTTTTTTCCACAGTTTTTCCCACATAGTTTTTCCCATCTTCTTTCCACATAGTTTTTCCCATCTTTTTTCCACATAGTTTTTCCCACATAGTTTTTCCCACATAGTTTTTCCCATCTTCTTTCCACATAGTTTTTCCCATCTTCTTTCCACATAGTTTTTCCCACATAGTTTTTCCAATCTTCTTCCCACATAGTTTTTCCCATCTTCTTTCCACATAGTTTTTCCCACATAGTTTTTCCCATCTTCTTCCCACATAGTTTTTCCCATCTTCTTCCCACATAGTTTTTCCCATCTTCTTTTCACATAGTTTTTCCACATAGTTTTTCCCACATAGTTTTCCCATGTTTTTCCACATAGTTTTTCCCACATAGTTTTTCCCATCTTCTTTCCACATAGTTTTTCCCATCTTTTTTCCACATAGTTTTTCCCACATAGTTTTTCCCATCTTCTTTCCACATAGTTTTTCCCACATAGTTTTTCCCATCTTTTTTTCACATAGTTTTTCCCACATAGTTTTTCCCATCTTCTTTCCACATAGTTTTTCCCATTTTCTTTTCCACATAGTTTTTCCCACATAGTTTTTCCCATCTTCTTTCCACATAGTTTTTCCCACATAGTTTTTCCAATCTTCTTCTTTCCATAGTTTTTTCATCTTCTTTTCACATAGTTTTTCCCACATAGTTTTTCCCATCTTCTTTCCACATAGTTTTTCCCATCTTCTTCCCACATAGTTTTTCCCATCTTCTTTTCACATAGTTTTTCCCACATAGTTTTTCCCATCTTCTTTCCACATAGTTTTTCCCATCTTCTTCCCACATAGTTTTTCCCATCTTCTTTTCACATAGTTTTTCCCACATAGTTTTTCCCATCTTCTTTCCACATAGTTTTTCCCATCTTCTTTCCACATAGTTTTTCCCATCTTCTTTTCACATAGTTTTTCCCACATAGTTTTTCCCATCTTCTTTCCACATAGTTTTTCCCATCTTCTTTTCACATAGTTTTTCCCACATAGTTTTTCCCATCTTCTTTCCACATAGTTTTTCCCACATAGTTTTTCCCACATAGTTTTTCCCATCTTCTCTCCACATAGTTTTTCCCACATAGTTTTTCCCACATAGTTTTTCCCACATAGTTTTTCCCATCTTCTCTCCACATAGTTTTTCCCATCTTCTTTCCACATAATTTTTCCCACATAGTTTTTCCCATCTTCTTTCCACATAGTTTTTCCCACATAGTTTTTCCCATCTTTTTCCACATAGTTTTTCCCACATAGTTTTTCCCATCTTCTTTCCACATAGTTTTTCCCACAAAATTTTTTTTATCTTTTTTCCACATAGTTTTTCCCACATAGTTTTTCCCACATAGTTTTTCCCACATAGTTTTTCCCATCTTCTCTCCACATAGTTTTTCCCATCTTCTCTCCACATATTTTTCCCACATAGTTTTTCCCACATAGTTTTTCCCACATAGTTTTTCCCACATAGTTTTTCCCACATAGTTTTTCCCACATAGTTTTTCCCACATAGTTTTTCCCACATAGTTTTTCCCATCTTCTCTCCACATAGTTTTTCCCATCTTCTTTCCACATAGTTTTTCCCACATAGTTTTTCCCATCTTTTTTCCACATAGTTTTTCCCACATAGTTTTTCCCATCTTCTTTCCACATAGTTTTTCCCACATAGTTTTTCCCATGTTTTTTCACATAGTTTTTCCCACATAGTTTTTCCCATCTTCTTTCCACATAGTTTTTCCCACATAGTTTTTCCCATCTTTTTCACATAGTTTTTCCCACATAGTTTTTCCCATCTTTTTTCACATAGTTTTTCCCACATAGTTTTTCCATGTCTTTCCACATAGTTTTTCCCACATAGTTTTTCCCACATAGTTTTTCCCACATAGTTTTTCCCATCTTCTCTCCACATAGTTTTTCCCATCTTCTTTCCACATAGTTTTTCCCACATAGTTTTTTATCTTCTTTCCACATAGTTTTTCCCACATAGTTTTTCCCACATAGTTTTTCCCACATAGTTTTTCCCACATAGTTTTTCCCACATAGTTTTTCCCACATAGTTTTTCCCACATAGTTTTTCCCACATAGTTTTTCCCACATAGTTTTTCCCACATAGTTTTTCCCACATAGTTTTTCCCACATAGTTTTTCCCACATAGTTTTTCCCATCTTCTCTCCACATAGTTTTTCCCATCTTCTCTCCACATAGTTTTTCCCATCTTCTTTCCACATAATTTTTCCCACATAGTTTTTCCCATCTTCTTTCCACATAGTTTTTCCCACATAGTTTTTCCCACATAGTTTTTCCCACATAGTTTTTCCCATCTTCTCTCCACATAGTTTTTCCCATCTTCTCTCCACATAGTTTTTCCCATCTTCTTTCCACATAGTTTTTCCCACATAGTTTTTCCCACATAGTTTTTCCCATCTTCTCTCCACATAGTTTTTCCCATCTTCTTTCCACATAATTTTTCCCACATAGTTTTTCCCACATAGTTTTTCCCATCTTCTTTCCACATAATTTTTCCCACATAGTTTTTCCCACATAGTTTTTCCCACATAGTTTTTCCCACATAGTTTTTCCCATCTTCTTTCCACATAGTTTTTCCCACATAGTTTTTCCCATCTTCTTTCCACATAGTTTTTCCCACATAGTTTTTCCCATCTTTTTTCCACATAGTTTTTCCCACATAGTTTTTCCCATCTTCTTTCCACATAGTTTTTCCCATCTTTTTCCACATAGTTTTCCCACATAGTTTTTCCCACATAGTTTTTCCCATCTTCTTTCCACATAGTTTTTCCCATCTTTTTTCCACATAGTTTTTCCCACATAGTTTTTCCCATCTTCTTCCACATAGTTTTTCCCATCTTTTTCCCACATATTTTTCCCACATAGTTTTTCCCATCTTCTTCCCACATAGTTTTTCCCATCTTCTTCCCACATAGTTTTTCCCATCTTCTTTTCACATAGTTTTTCCCACATAGTTTTTCCCACATAGTTTTCCCATGTTTTTCCACATAGTTTTTCCCACATAGTTTTTCCCATCTTCTTTCCACATAGTTTTTCCCATCTTTTTTCCACATAGTTTTTCCCACATAGTTTTTCCCATCTTCTTTCCACATAGTTTTTCCCACATAGTTTTTCCCATCTTTTTCCACATAGTTTTTCCCACATAGTTTTTCCCATCTCCTTCCCACATAGTTTTTCCCATCTTTTTCCACATAGTTTTTCCCACATAGTTTTTCCCATCTTTTTCCACATAGTTTTTCCCACATAGTTTTTCCCATCTTCTTTCCACATAGTTTTTTCATCTTTTTCACATAGTTTTTCCCACATAGTTTTTCCCATCTTCACACATAGTTTTTCCCATCTTCTTCCCACATAGTTTTTCCCATCTTCTTTCCACATAGTTTTTCCCACATAGTTTTTCCCATCTTCTTTCCACATAGTTTTTCCCATCTTCTTCCCACATAGTTCTTTTCACATAGTTTTTCCCACATAGTTTTTCCCATCTTCTTTCCACATAGTTTTTCCCATCTTCTTTCCACATAGTTTTTCCCATCTTCTTTTCACATAGTTTTTCCCACATAGTTTTTCCCATCTTCTTTCCACATAGTTTTTCCCATCTTTTTTTCACATAGTTTTTCCCATCTTCTTTCCACATAGTTTTTCCCACATAGTTTTTCCCATCTTCTTTCCACATAGTTTTTCCCACATAGTTTTCCCCATCTTCTTCCACATAGTTTTTCCCACATAGTTTTTCCCATCTTCTTCCCACATAGTTTTTCCCATCTTCTTCCCACATAGTTATTCCCATCTTCTTTTCACATAGTTTTTCCCACATAGTTTTTCCCATGTTTTTTCAAATAGTTTTTCCCACATAGTTTTTCCCATCTTCTTTCCACATAGTTTTTCCCACATAGTTTTTCCCATCTTCTTTCCACATAGTTTTTCCCACATAGTTTTTCCCATCTTCTTTCCACATAGTTTTTCCCACATAGTTTTTCCCATCATCTTTCCACATAGTTTTTCCCACATAGTTTTTCCCATCTTCTTTCCACATAGTTTTTCCCATCTTCTTCCCACATAGTTTTTCCCATCTTCTTTTCACATAGTTTTTCCCACATAGTTTTTCCCATCTTCTTTCCACATAGTTTTTCCCACATAGTTTTTCCCATCTTCTTTACACATAGATTTTCCCACATAGTTTTTCCCACATAGTTTCCCCATCTTCTTTCCACATAGTTTTTCCCACATAGTTTTTCCCATCTTCTTTCCACATAGTTTTTCCCACATAGTTTTTCCCATGTTTTTACAAATAGTTTTTCCCACATAGTTTTTCCCATCTTCTTTCCACATAGTTTTTCCCACATAGTTTTTCCCATGTTTTTTCAAATAGTTTTTCCCATATAGTTTTTCCCATCTTCTTTCCACATAGTTTTTCCACATAGTTTTTCCAATCTTCTTCCACATAGTTTTTTCATCTTCTTTTCACATAGTTTTTCCCACATAGTTTTTCCCATCTTCTTTTCACATAATTTTTCCCACATAGTTTTTCCAAAGAGGTCCTCTGTTACATCATTACATTCAGTATGCGGATATACCCCACGCGTCATACGCCATTAACGATGCACCCGCGGTCCCCCACGTCGCGCGCCAGCCCACCTTCACATGTAGTCTAATCCCTTGCTATTCGACAACGTTTAAAAACAAGTACTCTCGCATTTAAAAATTGACCATCCACATATATAAAAGGGGCCACGCGACGCTCAGGACACATTCGGTTACTGTCTCGTCAAAGGTGCAAACGTTACGAACGACACAAACATTCTAGAGAAGACAAGTTACAATACCGCTTCTCAAGCAACCTAATCGAGAGGTCGCCAAGCTTTTTTTACAAAACTAATCTTTTCAAATCAACAAACAAACAGCCTAACAGACTACTTTACAGCTAGAAAGAAGTTTAAGGCTTCAAGACATCATCACAAAGCGACACGGACTCGACCATCCAACGACCTTGCCACTCCCGCCTACCAGGGAAACGCCATTTACCGTCTTCGTCGTCCACTACTTTTTCCTCTTCCAATTCGGCCATCATTAATTACAAAATTAATTTTTAGAGCAATACGATTTTTACGGCTGCAAAATCCATGTCTGCAAAAGCGCGTTTCGACTGAAGTCTCGCGATTGAAATATCACATCTTGGCTGTAAAGCCCTTACCTGTAAAAGCGCACTTCGACTAAGAAGTTTTGCGATCGAAATACCGCATCTCGAATATAAAGCCCATGCCTGTAAAAACGCACTTTAACTGAAAAATCTCGCGGTTCAAATACCGCATCTCGGCTTCAAAGCTCATGCCTGTAAAAGCATTTTCCGACTGAAAAGTCTCGCGGTAGTAAATCGCGTCTCGACAACTAGTCAAAGCGCCTACAAAGATACAATCCGAACGACAGCATGAACGACAGCATCTCATCAGACGTATCAACTATAGATTTAGGATCTCACCTTTAAACCTTTCATAAAAAGCTAAAACTTACCTCAGTACACACTCACATAATTTCTTAATTAATTGTTTATTTAATTTGTTAAAAAAAAAAAAAAATTAAAATCGAAAACGAGTTAAAACATCGCATTGAAACTCACAAATATCCTCTTCTTCCTTTTCTAACGAAAGTCAAAAAAAAAAAAAAAAAAAAAAAAACGATTGGTGGTAATTACGAAGCTAATTCATTACCCAAACCGCTCCAAAGTCTATATAAATGTTTACTATTGCATTATGATGTGAAAATTCATATTTTCGTCTCCTGCAATTCATCCTATAGAGTTCTCGCTATGCAAACATCTAAATAAATATTTTCCTCATTAATTGAACCTCTATTTGCTGTTATATTGTCTATACAAATGATTCTTATTCCATTATTATCATGTGAAAATCCATATTTTCGTCTTCTGCCCATCGTTATTTTCACAATTTTTTTATTCTCGTTAAAAATATTCAGTTGATAATGTAAATCCCATAAAAAAGAAAAATTTATTTGATATTTCTGTTCCAAATAAACAAACAGCATCATATTGCATGCCGAGTCCTCATGAGTTATAGAAAATTGGCGTGCAAGATAAGTCTAAAATTATTCATCCGATAGAGTTTTTGCTGTGCAAACATTTAAATAAATACTTTCTCATAAAGTAAATCTCTATTTGCTATTGTATAGTCTATATAAATGTTTATTGTTTTTATCATGTGAAAATCCATATTTTCGCCATTTTCACAATTTTGCATTATTCTCTTTAAAAATAAATTCAGTGGATATATAAACCCTATAAAAGAAAAATTTATTTAAGGACTAGACTAAAAAAATTAGGTAAGCTAGATGAAAAATATTAGGTGGGAGCTGGACGAGAAAAACTAGATGTAGGCTACATGATAAAAATAACATAGAAACTTGATGAGAAAAACTAGGTGGGGGCTAGATGGGAAAAACTAGGTGGGGACTAGATAGGAAAAACTAGATGGTGATTGCATGGGAGCTAGATAAGACTAGATGGGAAAACTAGATGAAAACTAAATGGAAAAAACTAGAAGAGCTAGATGGGAAAACTAGGTTGGACTAGTTGGGAACTAACTAGTGACTAGCTAAGAAGAACTAGTTAATGATTTTGCTTCATATAAATACTAGCAACGCTACATTGTACGCCTACCTCTTACGGCTATAATTTAAAATTGGCCTGCAAGGTGATTTAAAAACTATTCATCCGATTATGTTCTTCCTGTCCATACATTTAAATAAATACCTTTGTTCAGAATGAACCTATATTTGCAATTGAATTGTTTATGTAAATAATACTTTTTGCCTACCAAGGATGTGAAAATCGACATTTTCGTCTTCTATGTGTTGCCATTTTTACAGTTTTGCATTATTTTCTTTAAAAATAGGTTATAATAGTTTTTTTGTTTCAGATGAATACAAGTAGCAATACACTGCACACCGACACCTTATGAGTGGATTTAAATTATGCAAGATAATTCGAAAATTATTCATGCAATTGTATTCATTCTAGGCATCACACATTTAGATAATTACTTTCTTCATAAATTGAACCTTTATTAGCAATTGTACTGTTTATATAAATCTCACACAGCACAAAGTTCAGATATTGCTCCTAGGCAGTTCAAATGGCTAAACTCTTGGGGAGCTATAAAATTCGACTAAACAAACTTTGCAAGGTGTTCAAATCACTGAGTTTCCGTTGTGCTTACAAAATTCGACTAAATGAGCTCGCAGACTAGTGAATGTATGAAAAACTAGCTAGTAGCTAGATGGGAAAAACTAGCCAATAGCTAGTTGAAAAAAACTAAATAGAGGCTAGATGGGAAAAACTATATGCTAAATGAGTAAAACTAGGTGAGAATTAGGTAGGAAAAACTAGACACTATAATCAGACTGGCCACAAAAAAGCAACTTTTGATTGGTCCGCCATCTCTAGCCACTTATTTTTAAATACATTAACTACATTAATCTTAAATTGTAATATTATAATTTAAAAACATAAGCGTTTTAAAGGTAATAAAATGTGTATATTTATAAAACTTTATTTTACATAATTATGTTACCAATTTATTAATATATATCCTTTAATCTTATCGATTTTAAATTTATTTATTTTTATTTTGCTATTTTTTTCAACACAAAAGAAAAATTAATATAATACTATATATATTGTTACACTATATTTTTAACTTTTTAATACACAATTGTCAAAACGATCCTCTGTGAAATCAATAAAGGTATTCACAAAGTTAGGCGAGAGAAACCAATCGCGGAAAAGCGTCAATCACAAACTTTGAGGAAATTTTGAGAGATGTGAGTATCGATGTCATGCCTTTTTTTAAAAAGGATTGTTATATATATTTATTATTACTATAAACAAATTATATTATAATATAAAATAAAATTTTAGTAACAAACAAAAATGAACATCCAACCATTCTTTATATTGATTTATCACAATTAATTAATTTATGACTATATTTTGCAATTTTAGTATCTATATTATCTAATAATACATTATCACGCTTGGTGTTTAATATACATACACAATAAACTTAAATCAATGCACATGCAAAAAAAAAAATATTGCTATTGATTAGAGTGAAATGGTGTATATTTCTTTCTTATTCGTCAATTTAGGATTTAATCAAAACATGGCAGATCAGAATCTCTGACTAGCGGATCAGAGTCGTGGCCAGTCTCTGATTATAGTGTCTCTAGGAAAACTATGTAGAAACTAGATAGAAAAATTAGGTAGAAACTAGATAGAAAAACTAGTGAGGGCTAGATGGAAAAATTAAATAGACTAGACGGGAAAAACTAGGTGGTAACTAGATGGGAAAAAATCAGGTGAGAACTAGATGGCAAAAACTAGATAAGGGCTGAATGGTAAAAACTATGTGAAGGCTAGATGGGAAAAACTAGGTAGGTATTAGATGGAAAAAATTAGATGGGTGCTAGATGGAAGAAACTATGTAGGGACTATATGGGAAAAACTTTGTGGGGATTAGATGGGAAAAACTAGATAAGGGCTAATTGGGAAAAAATTGTGGGGGGCTAAATAAAAAACTAGGTGGTAATTAGATGGGAAAAACGATGTGAGGGTTAAATGAGAAAATTTTGTGGAGACTAGATGGGAAAACTATGTGGGGGCTAGATAGGAAAACTATGTGGGGGCTGGATGGGAAAAACTATGTGGGGTTAGATGGGAAAACTGTGGGGACTAAATAGAAAAAACTATATGGGGACTAGATGGGAAAAATTATGTTGAGGCTAGATGAAAAAAACTATGTGGGGACTGGATGGGAAAAACTATGTGGCGACTAGATTAGAAAAACTAAGTAAAGGGCTAAATTGGAAAAACTAGGTGGAGACTAGATAAAAAAAACCAGATAGAAATTAGATAGGAAAAACTAGATGGGAAACTAGATGAGAAAAACCATGTGGAGGCTAAATGAGAAAAACTAGGTAGGGGCTAGATGGGAAAACCTATGCGTGAGCTATATGGAAAACGAGGTGGAGGCTAAATGATAAAAACTATGTGGGAACTAGATGGAAAATTATGGGCTATATAGGAAAAACTATGTGGGCTAGATAAGAAAACTAAATAAAGACTAAATGAGAAAAACTATGTAGGGGTTAGATGGGGAAAACTAGGTAGTGACTAGCTGGTAAAAACTAACTGGCTTTGCTTCGCATAAATCCAAGCAGCGGTACAATCACCCCGACCCTTTATGTGTAAAGTTTACAATTGGCACGCAAGATAATTCAGAAACTATACATCCGATTGAGTTTTGCCTGTAAAATTTTATATAATAATTTTATATAATTAGATATAGAATTTTATATAATAATAAGATAATATTTATCATACATTGTTATTTTGTTATACATTTTATATTGTAAGAATTAGACGACCGTAAGCGGTCATGGAAGAGATTTAGAATATAAATAGCTAACAGAGAGGAGCCGTTGTGGTCGTGCAGACTAAGTATCGGATTGGTAAACGAGGGATCCCGAGTTCAAATCCAGTCGGTCTCCGTTTATTTTTCCGAATCTAATAAATATCTTTCAATATATATATATATATATATATATATATATATATATATATGTGTGTGTGTGTGTGTACATATGAAACATATACAAATGTAATGTAAATAAACATGTTGATAAATGTATATACTAATATTAATGTTCATCAATACTTCTACAATAAATAAAATTTGACAATAAATGAAAAACGTCCGCGAACATAAATAGATGCGTTATTATATAAACGTGAAATTAATATTTTCTTTTACAAACTATTAATTTAAAATTAAATCCGTTATAATAATAATAATAAATAAACGTTATGCTCTTTTAGTTATCCTCAGTAGTCAAAACAGTAATATCATTATTCTTCAATTATCCCCGGATCCGCTTAGCAGTCACGAAAATTTACCTATGGCCGACTGTCTTTAACCAGAGAGAAGCCTGAGAGCGGACATGCCCGCGATTTAGCTGTAAACTTTATTTTGAAGCGCCTTTATGTCCATAAAAACGTGGACATTAAACGGAAGCGTCCCAGATGCGCATATTTTCAATCGGACACATCACTCACATCAGCCGATGCCTAGGAATTTTCTAGTGAGCCACCTATCAAAAATTTTTTTATTTAATCGATCAATCGGCAATGTGTCCGATTGGACCTCATCCCATTAAATATAGCCAATATTCATAATACTGTAGGTAATGTCCACGATTGCGTAGTTCTCATTCGTGCTATGTCCTAATGTTACGAAATTCTCTCTATCGTAAAACTCTTGTGAAAACTCACTTTATGTAGAAAGTCGTAAACCCTTGTGAAATCGAACAATTATAGATCTCATTTTGTTTAGCATGAAGAAGAGAGTGGACATCACAAAACCTTTGTGGAAATTCACTTTATGTGGAAAGTCGTAAACCCATGTGGAATCGAACAATTACAGCTTTTGTTTTAAAACAAAATTTATAATTATACTATTTCACAAAAATTTAAAAAACCGCTTTAATATTGCACGAGCGCCTGAAATGCATGGCATGTGGTCACGGCGCATGCCCATGTCGATACATTTCGTTGGTATGACACATTTCCTAACCCTGAATAACACAAACCTAAACGATTAATATCTCGGTTCGCGGGACAGAGTGACGTTTTTTTCTACCAGATTCTTTCGTTTTATGCAAAAACGCGTTTGTAACGTCCGCGGAAAATTTAACTTGCGGACGTTTATCCAAAATAACGTAGTAAATCGAACGGCACTTTAAATAACGCATGCGCGATTTTAAACATTAAAATATATATAACTTTAAATATTAAGATTTTAAATATTAAGATAATTAATGGTAAAACAAGAATTCATTTTCTTTCGTCTCGCGATAAAACATAATTTTACTTTATTATTATTGATTTCTTTTGGAAATATAATTCTATTCTCGAATCGTCTCTTCTTCGGTTCTCGATGTTACAGCTGTAGAAGAGACAAAAGAGCGTTCGATAACCTTTAGTTTACACAAAAAGGGAGGCTTATCGCACTCAAATATTTCTAACGTAAACTTTCAAACGAAGGGCCAACTCGGAGAGCCTTTCGTTGCGCAGCAAAATTTAACCGACGACGAAAATGAATTAAATGAATTCTCGTTTTGAATAATAAAATTTATCCCTAGGCATTAATGATATCTTCGAAAATATTAGGTTTAGTTTTATTTTTTCTTTCTTTTATTTTTCCTATTTTCTCATAAATAATTGTAGTACAAAATAAATGCTCAGTCGAGGGTGCTTTGTCTCTTCCCCTTTGCGCCTGACCCTACCCTAGAGGTACGGCTTGGGCGCGGACGGGGCAGTGGTGAACGAACCTCCGAAGAACACAGTCGTTACCAAACTGTCAGAGAGTGCAGTCACTATCTCAAACCGCTGAATCTTACAATCATAAAGGAAAAGTAAAGTAAAGGAAAACGAAGTCACTAGAATTCTAATTCATTTAATAACTTACCTCTAACAATTTAAGGTAACCATCGTTTCTAATATTATATTATATTATTCGATTTACTTATATTATATTACTGATTTTCTTATATTATACTATTCGATTTTCTTATATTATATTATTCGATTTACTTATATTGTATTATTGATTTTCTTACATTATATTATTCGATTTACTTATATTATATTACTGATTTTCTTATATTACATTATTTGATTTTCTTATATTATATTATTTGATTTTCTTATATTATATTATTCGATTTACTTATATTATATTTGATTTTTTTTTCTTTTATATTACATTATTTGATTTGCTTATAGTATATTGTTGTTTTTCACCTCATTTTAATATCATTATTTATATGAATTGCAAAGATAACTTAGAATTTAATTATCATATTCATATCTTATCTCATTATTATTACATATTTCATATTTTTATATCGATTAAGTTGTATTTCATCACTATCATTATATTACTATCATTATTATTATTTTCTTTATTATTATTATTTTAATGTAACTATTTATTCGTGTTACATTTTACAACAACCCTAGAAATCATTCCTTTCTGCCACATTAAATAACTTTGAATCGTAATTTCATAACCAATTGTACCAACAATCGCAACTTTACAATACGATACCATAGCCCGATTATTATATTAGTAAAACATATTTCCCCGCGATTTCCGCTCGGTCGCGGCTTCTAATCTGAAAATATAGTTTGTAATCGTATCCAGCGCCGCCATTGAACATAAATACACTAGATTGCCTTTCCCAAATTCCATTAACCGTTCTACACCATCTCGGGACGTAACGCGTTAAATGAGCCTATTTTTATCAAAATCGGAGGTGGGAGACCTAAACTGAACATTTATCGACACTTTTGAATTGATCTTAAACTGCGATCGCGAATCGGAATAGGAGCAGCGAGTAAAATCTCACGTAAAATATCAATACGTGAAAAATAAAAATAAAATTTAAAGTAAACAATTTCACATAAAATTACATAATTAACTCTCAGATGGCACAAAAATACAATTCAACTTTTCATATGAGAGTGTCCATACTCCGATTAATATTTGCTTGTTGTCATAGCAACACGTCCATCAACATTAATCTATCAGTCAGTAATCATTATCAATTGTGAAAAAGATTTTAAACAATTTATTTTGAAATTGTACGTAATAGTAATAAATTTGATAAGTATTTAGAATACGATTTTCACCTCCGATTTTGATAAAATTAGACTCTATCGATACGGTTTCGCTCAAACTAAAAAATCTGGCAAAAAAACGCGGCGGTCTCCTCACGAACCGAGATATTAAGTTAAAGTTGATTACGTGGTTTGGTTAGGAAATCTGTCATAGCGACTCGATACAGCGCTAAAAAGGTGTTAAAAATAAAAGTGCTAAAAGTGTTATTATATTCGAAGTGCAAGATGCAATCTTTCGCTTTACTAAATTGATGAGTCTATCATATACTAAAATAGGTCCTAGAAAGATTGGCAAAGATCCCTACGCAAGGTTGAAGGTGATGACCCAAATAAGAAGGGAGGGTGTGCGTCACGGCGGGGCCCGACCACGAACCAGTCGAAAACTGTAATTATTTTGCGAAAAAATATCACCTCAGCCAGGAATCGAATCTGGATCTCCTGCTTGCAGGGCAGGCATCTTATCCTTTCGACTACCGAGACATGTGATGATATTTATCGCAAATAACGTGTTTAGAATAACACGCCTTACTAAATTGATGAGTCTATTATATACTAAAATGATAGATCCTAGAAAAATTAGCAAAAACCCCAACGTAAGGATTGAGTGTGAAGCTTTCGCTGATCTTTTCATTTTGTTACAAATCTAATCTTGTATTGTTTTTGTAATTTGTTTTATAACAGTGAGGAGGCTTTGCCCCCTGGACCCCTAACGAGGGGTTCTCCCCTCGATCCCCATTCGGGGGCAAAACCCGAACTCCCTCTCATGTATACAGAGTCACAACGCAATTCATTGACAGATTTCCTAATCAAAAAAGTGATCAACTTCAATGCTTAATATCTCGTTTGTGGGGCAGACCGCCGCGTTTTTCTGCCAGATTTTTTTATTTTGAGTGAAATCGCGCTGATTGAGCCCAATTTTATCAAAATCGGAGGTAAAGACCGTATTCTAAATAATTACCATAAATTTTATTAACTGTATTTTGCTAAATAAAAATTCTTATCATTATATATACATAAATATATATGGATATATTTATTTTAATTATATATACATATATATTTATTTTGTGTGGCTGTGTGTGTGTGTGTGTGTGTGTGTGTGTGTGTGTGTGTGTGTGTGTGTGTGTGTGTGTGTGTGTGTGTGCGCGCGCGCGCGCACGTGCATGTGCGCGTGTGCGTGTGTGTGTAACCATATAAAAAAAATTAAAGTGAGTAAAATTTTAATAATTTTTCTATGTATTTTTTTTATAATTTTAAAGGTAAAAATATATTTTAATCATGTCATTTATGTCCAATTCCATCAATATAAATTTATCTTAATCTCAGTTTAACTTGCTCTTTATCTTTTTACACACGCATCCTGTCTACTATTTAATGCCATGTATGACAGTCTTGTTTAAATGAAAAAAAAACGTATGCGGTTTTGATTATTTATAAATTAGTTATAAATTATTCATAAATTTTATTTATAATTTTAATTAATTACTCAAAGGACATTACAAACTTTAACTCTATCTTGTTTAGTTTACGAAATAAAAAGGGTTTGCCATTTATACGATACGATCATGTATATACAAGGTATAACTAAAATGTGCAGCCAAATTTTGGAGTCACATTCTTCAGATTTAGGGAATAAAAACTTATTATATAAACACAAGTCCGTTGTTTTCTTACTTAAACTTATTTAGAAAATACCAATAAATTATCAACAATCACGTACAATTTGCAAGCTTGTGGAAAATTGTAAGATAATCCATATATTTAAAAGACATAAAAGCGCATCAATACTATGATAAATTGAAGTTTATATTTGTGTGGATATTTTAAACTTTTGTTATAAGACTTGTACTTCGGAAGATCATAACTTTTCTGTTTTGATGTACGCTTTTTTACATTTCTTAATGTATCTATTTTTATAGATTTTAATTAATAAAATTAATACAAATGTAAACTTCAAAGTTATAATGAATAGTCTTGAAATGTTTGTGTTTACTGATGATTTACAATGTTTTCAAAATAAATTATCAGAAAGATATTTCTGTTATGAGCATAAATTACATGAATAATATGTTGTCCTTCTCTAGGTATATGGAATGTGCCTCCAAAATTTAACCGTAACTTTTTTACACTCTGTATATATTCTAAATTACTATTATATTTGGAATATCTTATAATATGGGATGGCCGAATTACATATAATTGGACAAGTTTCATCCGTAAAATTTTAAACCATCATATCTACTCTGCAAATGGCATGTCTATGTTGGTAGGGAAAATAAACTCATAATATTATACAAATAAAATGGATTTGTTATATGCTAATAAGTTTTTATTGTTATGTAGGTAATGGTTGGAAAATAATTTCAGGATACGAAAGAGGGCAAACGCAAGAAAGTTGTGATTTTTATACTAATAATCCAGTTTGGGATTATCCTATAGATTTGCATTATACAACTCAGACTTTACAAAATTCGCCCAAGTTATTATTACAAGTCTTTCACAGAGATAATTACAGAAGGATAATATTTCTTTCATATGGAGTATACAATGTTCCATTGTCATCTGGTTCATATATTTTAGATTGTCATACGTGGAAACCTATTGGTATGTAAAATTTAAATATATAAAATTTTTTAATTCTGTAAGCTAATATATTATTAACTTAGGAAACTTCTTTATAGGTACTTGGAAAGATAGATTATATGATAAATTTTTAGGAAAAAGTTTACAGTTAATGTCACCTAATGTTTTAATCGATACATTAGACAGATTTGAAATAACGACACAAAGTATGGGAACAGTGACTCTTTATTTAGATATTTTGACAAAGAATTTTGACAAATTTGGATGTCAGTTATAAATTATAAAGGCGGTTATAAAAACAGTGGAAATAAAAGCAATGTATTTTTAAAAGATATGCAAAGAAACTTTGAACTAGCTTTGAACAAATATTTATTAATATAATATTTAAATAACATTATTTTGTAATAATGTTTCTATCTGTACTACTATTTCTAATATATACAAATATAGCAGAAATAACAAAAATTGAGGATATATCAATTTGTATAAATGATACAGATTGTAGTGAAGCGATAGACTTAGATATGTATACAAACATTCCCAAAGTTGAAGATCCATCTTTACAAATTTCAAACGATACGGAACAAGATAATATGTTCATCACTGCCATTTCTACAGAGATATCTTCAAATATAGATGCTAATGAAACAGAACAACCTGAAATACAATCAACTTTAAGAACAATATCCTCATCCGCTACACATCGAAATGATAATAAAATTCTCATACTCAAAAAAAAAGAAATCTGTGAGTGTGATCTGACAGTACGTGCAAATATTTTTCTTTTATATTTACAAAAACTGTAGAGAAACGTCGCCGATAGTGATATAGATTTCCCAAAAAGAGCTACGTATTTCTCAAAAATTAAAAATTATATTTTATTAATACTGACTAAAAATGATTTGTTCATTTGATGATTAAAGAAATAAAAAAAAAACTATTTTACAAATTTTACAAATAAAAATAAAATTCTTATGATTTTCTTTTGAAAGTTGCATAGTTTAAGATGTCATTGAGTGCATTATTGATAATATTAGGCATTTTACATATTTGTAGCTTTCTAAAGTAACATTATATTTAAATTTTATATTTTTCTCCTTTCTATTTTTCTCATAATCGACATAGCGTAAACTAGCATCTATTGATAAGATATATAAGATATATAAGTTACCATAAGACATGGTAACTTGATCTAATCTAATTTTTATGGTTGTGTTATTGAATCTTGCTAGAATTCTTAGAAATCTGGTCACTGGTGCATGTTTCTTCTTATTAATCAAAACAATATTTGGAAAAACATGACGGAATCAATAGAAATTGTTATGGGAGGAATTTGAAAAGAAGTGAAATAAAAAAAAATTAGTTTTAATTGTTTTTTATAAATTTTGAATTTTGATAAATAAAAAAAGGAAAAGAAAAAGAAAAAGAAATTTAATTGAAAAATTATAACAATAATAATGTTTTAAAAATATGTATAATAATAATAATACTTATCCTGTACTGCATCAACACAATTAGTGTGGACAGAAATATAGACATTTTGCAACATTAATTAAAACCAAGAGAAGATTCTTCTAATAATATCACTTATTTATTTACTTTTTTTCAAAATACTTAACAAAATATTACAATTTCACTATTGGTTCGCGAAATATTACTTTTGCATTACGATAAACACTTTTGGAATTCTTCTCATACATATAAAAATATTATGTAATTATAAATACATATTATATCTTACATATACAATTTTTTGTTTTGTACAGAAGTTTTCTTGTGACATCAATTGCTGCTGTGACATGGATTGCAATCATTTTCATTTATCTGCCTTTTCACATTGTCAAGATTATCATGTGGATCTTTACGATAGTCGGTACTGTTACAACCGAAATTTCATACAACGAAATAATACACCTTTTATTTTTGAAAGACTCGCAAATAATTTATTTTGCATTTTATATGATAATCTGCCATATATGTATAATGCTAAAAATGATTTGGTAAGTAAATTAGTAATTATGTGTAATAAAGTTGTTATAGAAACATTTATATACCGGGTGTTTCAGACCACCCATACCACCCTTTTATCTTTGCAGGAAAAGGTTCAATCGTAAAAGTGTTCGGACAAAAGTCGTAGAGTTCGAAAAGATATATTTACTGATCTTATCAGTTTGACCTTGGGTGGCGTCACCAACGTCAAGTCAAAGTCACATTAATTTTTTTAAACGGAACATCCCATTTTTTATTTCAAAATCTAATAGCTGATGTCGAGAGCTTTCCAAAATCCTACAATAAAGTTATTTTTCATTAAATACTTTTCGAGTTATAAGTTTTGAAAGTTATAGTACCGTCAACATTAACGTTATCTAAAATATTCAACTGATGATCAAAATTTTTTAAATGTTCGGAGTCGTGACGTTCATGACACTTGTCAAACTAAAGATCTTTGGAAGTTGTTTTTCTTTTCATTTTTAGTTTGAGATCGAGATAAATGGTTTTTATAAAAAATCCAAAAAATTTTAATAAATAAATCGGGTGCACTATCAAATGATGGCATTTTTAACTTCTGGTTTTTAATGGAAATGGGCTATTCAAACGGAAATTGATTTTTTTTTTTTAACGGAACATGTATTTTTTTTTTATTGCGGATTCAGATTCTACCTGTGCGAAAAACCATGAAACTTTTGTATCAAGCAATTTTTCGAAAAGTGTCAAGTATAAACATCCATAAGACATTTACACAGATTAACGAAAGTTCTAATGAAAGTTCAATTCAGAGATTCATCATGAGGATAAGATAGATTTTCATTAGAGATCTATCTGATTTCTACCTTGAAGGTAGAAATGTTGCATGATGTGGAAGTTGTATGAATTAGAAAGATATTACATATCTTTCTTCATAGAATAGATATTACATATGGGTCTATATCTGTCTGTTATAATTGTTCCCAATAGCTTTTTTTTTATTACATTACATTTTTTATCACATACTATAATATTCCCAGACAGCACATATTAATTTCATATACATCTCCTAAACGTATCTAATGCTTTATAAGTTTTTTTAAAAGTACATTTGTAAATCATTTACGAATATGTACTATCTGGATTGTTAGATACAATTTTTCTAATGAAATTGTTTTGAAATTTTATATTAGTCTGTTACTTTTAACTAATAAATTATTTATTTTAGGCATTATGTGACCAAGAATATCTGTGGAAAATGCTACAAATGAAGAATTACAAATGGAACATGAAACATAGGAAAGTATTACCAAAATTTAATTTCTTTAAATATTACCAACATGGAGATACATTATTGAAATTACATGACAAATCTGTTGGTACAATAGGTAAATAATGAAGACGTGCGTGCGTGCGTGCGTGTTTATTATATATATAATATATATATATATATATATATATATATATATAATATTACATAATTTTTGATGATAATAATAATAAAATATAATCCTTTTAAATTTGTAACATTTATTACTATTTATTTAGAAATAATTGATAATATGTTTCAGAGTTTTTACAATCTGGATTTACTGGAATATGCTCGTTCAAAAAAATTCTGAAATATTTGGAAAATTGGAAAGATAGATGTATTCAAAATGATCTAACAAATAATAATCCGTATTTATTCCCTACGACATTCAATAATTTTACAATTATAAAATCTCTGCTGTTATTCAACAATACATTTACTACAAAACAGGTAATCAATTTACAAATTTGTATAGAAATATGACATTTAATAAATATTTTTCGGTATTGGTTAAGTTTAAATTATTAGTTTAAATTACTACTCTTCAAAAGAAATAATTTATGTATTATTGATTAGATTTGAAAGATAGAAAAAAGCGATGCGATTCATAGCCATCAATTGAGTGACAACAAGCGCCTTATAAATTGTACTGTCTATTGCTTATCTCCTATTTCCAAATTATAATTCTTTTCATAAATCAAGAACCAAACATTCGGACATTTCGGACATAAAATAAAAATTTGATCTCAAATTTGAGTCAAGAATATTTCTTTTGAAGAATAAACAGTTGTTCCGAGTTATCTTGTATTAATTTTATAAATGAAACAAATATATATATATATATAATATAATATAATATAATATATATAATATATATAATATAAAATTTTTTTCATTACAAATAAAAGATACCTAAATGTAATACAACTATAATGCTAATATCAGTTATCTTATTAATTATTAAAATATTGCAAATTTTCTATTTTTTAAATACTACATATAAAAATATTGATATTATATCCACAATTTATTTGAAAGATATTCTGTTATTTTAGAATGTCATATTTTAGAATGTCCTCATGTTTTAAAATGTCACCCTCTTGTCTCACGCAAACAGTGACAGTATATTTGTTCAGTTTATTAAAAAGAGATGTGATATAAATATAAAATTACCTTACGGAAATATAAAAAAATGGCATTAGATGTGCCCGTCAAAAAATATTAAAAAATAACACTAACATTGTTTAAACTTATTTTTTCTAAAAAATAGTACATAGAATATCATAAAGTTGTGCCAATTTCAATAACATACTCTTCTCAATGTGTTTCACAAGTACATTTAAATTAAATCCAATCCAAATGTTTATTATAATTACGAGTTATAATCACGCTATTTAGTAATGCAAAAGCAATTGTACATTGAAAAGCATTTGGAACATTTTGAGGATATTTATAAGCTATCCTATTTTGAATATCGCGGAATTAATATAAATAATTACTATATTTTCCTGAGATTATATTTTGAAACATGAAATAATTTTTAGGATATCCACAAGATAAAATGTGTTGTGTGGAATATATAAGATATTGATATTTTATATCATATACTATTATGATATTATTATTACAAAGATATATATAATAATACTGTAAAATAATGTTTATATAAGTTCTATTAAAAATTAAACTTTTAAATTAGATATTTATTTCATATTTTCCCATTTTTTCTTCTCCTTTTTTACATGCGTTATTCTTTTATTTCTATACATTTATTGTTGAATTTAATTCTAAAAATTGTTTTTAGACATGTCGAGATAATACTTGTTTGCCAATAAGAACTCATTATTGCCTGAAGTCGTTTTCTGTATGCAATAGAACCAGGGTATCAGGATTTTGCATGAATTCTACATGTACCAACATCGTCAAGGGTTTAAAGTACATAATTGGACATAATGGTTCCGCTGGTATTCATAGTATTGACGCATATTTTAATATAGGAAATGCATTTTACGCATTTTATCAATATTTCGAGATAGAATATTATTGGATAGATTCAAATAAAACAAAAGTTTTTGCTCGTAGTGGTAATCCTGGTTATATGATGGGTAAGCCGATCATTATTGGCATTTCTCACGCTAATGCAAGCAATGATATTCTTTTCAACAGAACTAATGGATTTCTCACGTTACCTTTGGCTGGAAAAAATGGAGAGTGTGATAAAATTAACAGACATACGATCATATTTGGCGAAGATATTAGATTGGCATGTTCTGTCAAATTGTTTATCGAGAATTTCACTACAACATCTTGTGCAGAGTTACAAAATTTGACGATGCGTCTTTTGTTGAAGGATTTTTTTTTAAACATGAATCAATATTATAACTCTTATGTTTCAAAATTGGGTAATTTTTCTAGTAAAAATGTTGATGATTGGTTGCAAATCGTGTTCGACAGGATACCACGAAACATCGTGACTGCGCACACGATTGGAAAACAAATATTATGTTCAGGATTAATTACATCTATGCATTTGAATATTCTTTATTCAATATTGTCGAAACCTAAAACATCTTTGACAAATTATGAAATATTAAGCGTTGGAATAACATTCAACACGGAAGAGGATGTTAGCTGGCCAAAATGCACATTAAGAAATTGCACAGACATCCTTCATATCAATGTTATTTCTTATGTCAATTTTTATGACATTTCAAAACCGTTTACATACCATTTTGCCGGTGGGTCTAATTTAGATATTACATTGCCTTATGATTTCTTTTATCCTTTCTTAAATGGCTCAAAAAATATAAAAATGTCAAGTATATCGATTCTTTTAGTCATATATGTACATATTATATTTATATATATATATATATAAGTATTTAAATATTATATATAAGTAAATATATATATATATATATATATATATATATATATATATATATATATATATATATATATAAGTATTTAACACATGGAGATATGTATAATGAGGATATATATTATTAATTAAAATTTTAATTAAAATTAATTAAGATTTTGCTTTCAGTTATTTTATTTTTAATTAATGTACAAAATATAAATGTAGTATATCATAAACAGTAACAAATCTAAGTATTTGTAGTATTTTGAAATTTTGTGTATTTAAAAATATATAAATCTATGAAATATATTAGACAATTAAAATATTTAAACATATTTAGACTTAAAAAAAATTATAGAAAGAAAGAATAATGAAGATTTAAAGAATAATGAAGAAGAATGAAGAAAAAAAAATATTAAATAAATTTCCATTTCCGGTTGTGTAAGAATGCAAAAAATAGAAGTGTGCAAAAAAAGTGCAGAGAAAGAAAGCGAAGGAAGAACAAGTGAAAAGAGATACATGATGAAGAATCTGAAGAGTGAAAGAGTGCATAAATAAGGTAGAATAAGTAATGATATTACATAGTGTAATTTTAAGTTAAAATAAAGTATTGTTAAGCTAATTCTAAATTAGAAATAAGAAACATTGTGAGATAAATGAAAGTCATTATAATTCCGCATGATATCAAACTTTTCTAATTTAAAGACAGAAATTTAAAGAGACTTAACATTTTATTTAAAAAAACAGATAATTATAAATGTTTTTTTTTATAAAATGTGATTAATATTATTGAAGTCAAGTAATCGACAATTCTAAATTATGCATGTATGTATGGGTAAGAGATAGGGGCACATATGCGTGTATTCTGCAAAGAAAATAAGTATGGCTATTTAAAAGAAAATATTTATAAATATGTCATGTTGATATTCTAATAATTTGATGAAAGACCTTTTATATAGTGTTAAAATATTCTTTTAACTACTACTACTTGATAATGTTTAAATAGCTTAATACGTATTAATTTCGCGAGCGATAAATGTCGCAAAGGACAATCAGGCGGACGGCACACCGAACCATGACATGCGATATATAACATAAGAAAATTTTGTTACATATCAAAGCGATAAGACGTTTATCATTTACCGTAGTCAATCGCAATGAGTTCTTTAAGCGTTTTAGGATAGGATTCTTTATCTATAAAAATTACCTTTTAAACAAAAACTAAGTATCTATTTCTAAATGTTCTACTAAGGCCGCCGTCCGATTGATGCTCGAAGCACTTTTAACATCATTCTAGCTTTATTGTTCATTAGATGTAAAACAAGAATAGAATGACACTAATAGTGCTTTTAGCGTGAATCAGATCGCGACCTATATATAGTATAATTCAAATACTATGACATTTCTCACATCATTTAAGAAATTAATAGTAGAGCGGTAAATATTAATTATTGTCCTGCTTGAGAGTTTCGACTGGGCGGAGTATATGTGGCTGTAATATCCATAGCTTTTTTGGTAGAGAATAATTGATTTAACGATGTCACATGCATTTATTAGTTATCTATTCATTTTTATTTTTATTATTCTTGTAAGAACATGTATTATAAATTTTAGAAATATATATTATAAATATTAAGTATTAAAAATAAAATAAGATATTTTATAGTAATATTTTTTAATAAAATTTCGTTGTTGAATTTGATAATAAATTTTCTAATTGTATTCTTGGCACCAAGTATATGCATTGTCGAAAAGTCGTTGCCAGTGAGACATCAATAGTTCCATCCTGTTAGTTTCCAAGGCCACTGTCACATTTCTGAGACCTTTCTGGATGCGGCATCATCGTCAAATGTCGAGCATTTTTAGAACAAATGGCAGCAATGTCATTTACACTACCATTTGGATTCATAAGATAGCATTCAGTCGGATGTCTATAATCATCTGTATACCTGATTACAATACATAATGTACAGAACATTTTTTAAATATTTGATTTATATTAATGGTAAATGTTCAGTTTAGGTTCCCTATCTCCGATTTTGATAAAAATAGGCTCATTCGACGCGTTTTTGCACAAAACGAATCTGGCAAAAAAAGCGTCGCCCTGCCCCGCGAACCGAGATATTAATTGTTAAAGTTTGCGTTATTCGGAGTTAGAAAAACTGTTGTAGCGGATAATTGCTCTGCCAGTGATGGCTACGCTGAAACTGCCTTGCTGAAGAAGGCAGGCTCGAATCTCTGAAAGATCAGAAAGGCAGGAGTAGGTAAGTTAACTGAGTTCACGCCACAATTTTGTTGTTCGACCGTCGCCAGCAAAGTCTCGCGAAGTTTCTGACTCGGTCACGTTTATTCTTGAACACTCAATCGCTAATTCTAGAACGTACCAAAGTCGCAGGGTTAACAGAACAAATAGCGCGATATTTACAACGATTAAAAACTAATATCATAGAACAAAAAGATCGAAAACGTACAATGCCAGCAAGGGCACCGCGAACACGAGAACAGCGCGTGACAATATTATCTTTACGAAACGTACAATGCCAGCAAGGGCACCGCGGACACGAACGTTCGAGAACTGAAACGCTAGAAACGAGAAATCGCAAAAAACAAAGAAAGAAAAGAACGCACCTGAAATATATCGCTCGCAAGAGAAAAGCGGAGCGCCTGAAACACACGCTGCGTGTGCACGCAAGACGCTCGCGAAACGCTCGGAAAAACGCGGACTAGAACGAGACGCGATACGGACGGAAAACGAGACGACACACAAACGCGAGCGAAACGCAACGCGGGCACGGGTAGAACGGAGCGCACGCGGAAATTGATGACAGCACAAACACAAGCGCGAATAAAACGACGAAACTAGGCGATGCGGATAAAACGCAGAACGCGGATGAGACGCACACGAAAACGCGAGTAGAGACGTCACTCGCGAGCGAGAGAGAGCACGCGCGCACGTGTCTCGCGCGCAAGCGAGAAAGGTGGAGACGCACAGAGTGTGAGAGAGACAGGCAGGCGCAACAGGTGCGGCGCGCCGCACGCGGTCGCACGGAGCCGGCGAGACGGAACTTGCGACACTGCACAGACTTCGACGCGTACGCGACACTTTACACTGCACAGGCACGGTCACGTACCGGTCACGACACGATGACACATTGACGATGATGATGCCGGAGTCTCTCTCCTCCTTCTTTCTGCCAGACGTGTGGCTGCTGCGTGTCCGATGATTGACACGTAATGGCCGCTCGACATAATGCGCATGGTAAAGGCCGACGGGGGAGAAGGCGGAAGTTACCACTCTAGTCGTGGCACCAGCGTCTGCTTCCTCGATGGACGGTGGCGCTCGGCGGCGAGCGCGCGAGGCGACGGAGCAGCGACAGGAGACAAGGGCGCTACACTGTCATACCAACGAAGGCTGCGTTCGGGGAGTGCGCTATTAGCATTATCACATTATTTCATCTTTATTGCTCATTATAAAGTAATATATGTAAATGAAGGATTTATTTATATATGTTTATATATGTAAATTAAGGATAAAATGATGCGATAGTTCTAATAGCGCGCTCCTCGAACTCAACCGAAATGTATCGACATGGACATGCGTTGTGATCACATGCGCATGCGTCTCAGGGTGCCGTCTCATGTAGAGACACTGGGTGTGTTCAGCGAACGCAACTGTTGGCGAAATGTTCACTGAACGCGCCTGATCAGTGAGCGTATTCTCAACATATTCAGTGAGCGGACGCCATTTTTCTGAACGATTTTCAAATACGCTCAGTGAGTACAACGTGTTGTAAGCTTAGCGGGACTTACACTTTATTATGAAAATGGAGAATTTTTATCACTTTATATCATGTAAGACTTACCTCTACAACTATTCTCGACATGCTAAAATGTTCTTTAAATACAATATTATTATACAATGGAATTATTCTTTCATAATAATTTTTATTTTTCCAATGTATACGACGTCTTGTATTAAAATTATTTAGTAATTCTTCTTGTATCTTCTTTGTCAAAATGTCTTATTATATCTCTCTCTATAATATTATCATCTAGCAAAGCCAGAAGTATGAAATTATTAGCAGCCATTATTAAATTAAAAGAGAACTGTGATTTCTGTGAATATGAATGGCACGACAATAATGTGGAATATATCACTTTTAAATAAAGGTTGTGTTTTTGTGTACATACATATTGCGCATGTCAATAAATGTTTAGATCGTTCAGGAAACTGGTCACTTTATGCTCAAAGAGTGCTCAGTGATCAGTTGATTCAATTGTTGTGTTCGCTGAACGCAGCCATTGTAATTAGAAACTGATCACGACTCTGATCCGCCAATCAGAGACTCTGATCCGCCATGTTTTGGCTAAATCCTACGAGAAAGAAATATACACCATCTCACTCTAATCAATAGCGATATTCTTTACTTTGCATGTGCATTGATTTAAGCATATTGTGCATGTGTATCAAATACGTGGAAAGCGTGATCTCCATCGAGAGAATAGAACCATCATCTCTCTGGAGTACCGGTCGTGGGGATTTGAAAGATATATATATATATATATATATATATATATATATATATATATATATATATGTATCATTGTATTGTTGACATGTTATTCTAAATATGTTATTTGCGATAAATATCATCATGCCTCGATAGTCGAAGGGATAAGATGCCTGCCCGGTAAGCAGGAGATCCAAGTTCGATTCCTGGCTGAGGTGGTATTTTTTCGCAAAATAATTACGAGTTTTCACGACTGGTTCGTAGTCGGGCCTCATCGTGACGCACACCCTCCCTTTTTATTTGGGAGCGTGTGCGAAAAGCGTGAATCAGATTGCAACGCCATCTATCATAAAACGGCCATCTACCATAATCTGATTCTAATGAAACACAAGGATGAGTACACGAAAAGAAAGACGGACGATGTCGTCGAAAAGAGAAATAATTATACGCATACTGTTGATGCTTAGATCTTTTTTGTTAGGCTTTTGATTGTAATTTTACAAGCTCAGTATTGTTCTTTAAACTAATTCGAAGTGCGGAACTGTATCATTTTGTACATACAAAGCTACAAAACTTTTATATTCGTCGAAATAAAACATCGTGTTTCTCTCTTGCATAACGTATAAGGCAAATGTACAAATTGTATCTTAGAAAAGAAATTTTCGCAAATATATCTGTCGTACGTTTTGTTAATTATTTCAATCATGTATACAATAGAAATATCAGAATCGAAACGTAATCGACGAAGTTCTGTATTAGTATTTGTGAATTTTTATCATGGTACGGATGTATCTTTAAAAATATAAACAATTTATATATCATTGGACATTACAAATATATAATGTAATATATTTGTACATTATTTATATATATAAATATTATAAATATATTTTACATATTTGTAATGTCCAATGATATATAAATTGTTCATATTTTCAGATACACCCGCACCATGATAAAAATTCACAAATATACAGCGCCATAACGTTTTTATTTTGCAAATAAAATGTTATTAAAAATTTTTTATTCTAATTAAATTTTTCAGACATCAGTCGTATATTTTATGTAGTAAGAAAGATAAAAAAAAAAGGAGGTATGAGCGGATAGCATAATCTCCTAACGGAGAGTGACTGGGGATCGAACCCGAGCTTTTCGTACGACAAGTCTCATAAGTTGCACTACGAAGTTCTACCAATGTAGAACTTCGTTGGTCATCGTATGATTGAAATAGTTAACAAAACATGCAACAGACATATTTGCGAAAAGGACTATAATTTATTATATTATTACACACACAATTTATTACATAATTTATTCTCTTTTTTACTGTCGCACATCAAATTTATTTCAGATAAATTTATTTCTCAAAATCGACCGCTGTAATATAGGACCGATGCGAGGCGTACACACACACACACACACACACACACACACACACACACACACACACACACACACACACACACACATGACGCAACACGCACGCAATTCAGCACGCACACGGCACACACACAAATAAAGCATCAAATCATGAGTAAGAATAATCAGATTAATATAATAATAAATTAAATAATTTCATCGTAATTAATTAATAAATATAATATATATATATATATATATAATAAATATATATATATATATATATTAATTAATTTATAATGTTTTTCAATGCGTGGCCCAACAATATCTAACAACTGATTGAACATTTCTATGGACATTCTACAATAATTATAAAACAATTCATAATCTTCAAATTCAATTTCTTTGACCAGATTGTCCAAATCTGGTTCTCTATATCTAATCTCTATAATAATCTTTCTGCGAATATCGGACGCACTTACATTCTATGACGAGCTTTTTCCTGTTGGTATACCATCAATTTCTATATTCCAAACAATTTTAATATATTATATTGTCTAATTTTATGTTGTTAAGGTTGTTTCATCTTCTTTTACTTTTGCCATCGCTTCCATATTAATAACAACAGGTCAGGATTCATGATGACTTCTGAATACGTTCGCACAGATTAGATTCGCATCTACTTAACTTATTCGTACATATACATATATGTAAAGTTTCGGTTCCCCATGAAGCATATTTTTCCAGATAAGTAGGTTACAAAAACCAATCACAAATTAGTTTAGCATTTCTGTTAGAGAGTACAACAGAAACCCTAATCAACAATTGGTTGTATTAATTATGCATTTCTCGAAATTCCGCGAAATACGCTCTATGTGAAAGAAGGCTTTCAGAATGGCATAACGCTGATTAGAGTTTTTGAGACTTTATGTACGAGTATGTGTACGAACAAGTCAAGTAGATGTGAACCTAATCTGTGAGAATGTATTCAGAAGTCATTATGGACCCTGACTTGTTGTTATTAATAATATGAAAGCGATGATCAAAGTGGAAAAAGATGAAACAATCTCAACAACAGAAAACTAGATGATATAATATTTTAAAATTATTTAAAATATGAAAACTGATGGTATACCAACAGGAAAAAGCTCGTCATAGAATGTAAGTGCGTCCGATATTTACAGAAAGACGAAGATTATTACAGGGTGACAGTGACAATCTGATCAAAGAAATGGAATTACGAAATGTTCTACAATTATTGTAGAATGTCCATAGAAATGTTTAATCAGTTGTTAGATTGTTGGGCCACGCATTGAAAAACATTATAAATTAATTAATATATATATATATATATATATATATATATATATTTATTTATTTTATTATTAATTAATTTGATATGATGATTTAATTAAACATTATTATATTAATTAATTAACTTCCTGATTTGATCTTTATTCATTTTGCCGAAAAGCTCTGATTATTCTGATTATTCACTGTGTGTGTGTGTGTGTGTGTGTTTCTTCCGCAAAAAATTAGATTTAGCGTAACAATAAGAGTGCAGTCCCATGGAGCGTATCGCGCGTATCGAAAATCTGACCAATCGCAAACTTTACAATAATGGATTCGGCGGAACGGCTGAGTATCGAAAATAGCGGAACGTCCGCAATTGGTCAGATTTTCGATACGCATGATCCGCGATACGCGCAATACGCTCCATGGGACAGCACTCTGCTGGTGGCGAAAATCCACAGCGGAACGGAACGCACGAACCAATCACAGCAAAAAAACAAACAGAATGAACGAGTTTTCTTTTGATTTTTTCGCTGTGATTGGTTTGCGCGTTCCGTTCTGCTGTGGATTTCCGCGCCATGGGACATGTAACATCCGCAGAAAATTAAAACTTGCGGACGTTCATCCAAAATGATGTAGGTGCAGTCGAACCTTAGATTAACGCATGCGTAAATTTTAATATTAATATATGATTCTAAATATTAAGATTTAAATATTAGGATATAACTTTTATCATTTTATAGTCTTACCTATATATATATATATATATATATATATATAATATACCATCATTTTGGATGAACATCCGCAAGTTTTAATTTTCTGCAGACGTTACAACCGACACACGAATTTTATATATATATTTGAATAACAAATATGTAATGTTTTTTTTATTCTTTTCGATAATTGTTATAGCTTTTATTTATTTCTTGAAGAAAAAAGTTTCTTTAACAAAAAGTTGTTACGCCTTTTAGAAATATATACGTATATATTACAAAGTATTTGGTCATGTGAAATAGGTATATATATATATATATATATATATATATATATATATATAATCAGATTTAGGTAAAGAAATTTATTTAATACAAAATAAAAAAAATTTCTAAAGTAGAATTTGAAGACTGGAAATATTTAAGATCTTTGATAAAAATGTCTATGCTTGTAGTGCATCAGCCATATTACATTTGCGTGACCACGTGACCACGTTTTGATCAAGTGTCATCATTTGTCCCCTTACACGCTTTGTCCCCTACATCACATTATAATACATAAGTTTTGAGGTCAACTTTCAGGCTCAGGGGGTCAATCACGTAACTTTACGTGAAATTTTTCACTTTTCATTTTTCACTTTTTACTTTTTATTTTTTACATTTGACATTTCACGTGAAACTTTTCACGTACAGCGATTATGTATGTAGCTTGGATGCGTGGAAAGTGAAATCATGAAACATAGTTTCATAGGTTTTGTAAGTTTTATAATGAAAATTATTTTATTGATACAGTATTATATACATCTTTTAATAACCAATTGTATATGTATTACGTACACTTAATCCTAACGCAGCCCTAACCTTGTCTAATTCCGAAGCATATTTATTAATTCCCTAGATTTCCGCCTTTCCGCCATCAAGGTACATGGCGAAAAAGTTCACATTTTCACGTTTGAGAGAGTTACATGATCCTGCAAAGTACACGATCGTAAGTTCACATGAAACCTTTCACTTTTCACGTTTCCGCCCTAGGGGAAAAGTTACATGATCGATCCCCAATAAATAGAGAAGTTAGCGGTCTAGTGTAAATATCTATGGTTACGCCGCATCCTTAAGTTGTTACTGCGCAGGTATAATATATGGGAAAAAAACTGCGTACCTAAAAAAGCGATATACCTAGCTAGTGAAACTGTCGTTAAGAAATTAGAGAAAAGGCTTACAGGTTTCTTAACTCTAAATAACCCAAACTTTAATGATTAATATCTCGGTTTGCGGGGCAGAGCGACGCTTTTTCCTGCCAGATTCTTTCGTTTTGTGCAAAAACGCGTCGAATGAACCTATTTTTATCAAAATCGGAGGTGTGGGATCTAAACTGAACATTTACCGACATTTACCGACTGAAACCTGACACTTTTGAATTGACACTCAAATTGACCTTAAACCGCGATCGCGAATCGGAATAGGGAGCAGCGAGTACTTCCTGTTCCCGTGCGCGCCACACCGTGTGCAATGCAAATATGGCGGGCGTTACTTGGCTTTCGTATCGTTTCGCGAACAAGCGGCGATAGAAAGGAGGAAGTGTGACGTATTCGCGTGCTGTTTCACAATCTCACGGTTCTCCCGATGCATCTCGCGTTCTCGCGCGCGAGTGTACTCCGTTTTATGGCTCTTGTCTACTACTCGCGAAAATATAACCCGCGGAAAATATAGCCGGGAACAACGAGCCGACTCGAGGCGACCGGCGAAAACGTTCGCTCACAGTGATATAAGCAAATGTGATATCTCGTACATGCGACGCAGATATTCCCGATCGAAGATTTGCTACGCCACGTCACGCGTGTTAAGTATCGGTGAGTTTTGCGTGGATTAATTCGCGGATTTTTTGCCGGCTCGTTCCACTTTGAGAATCGTTCCCGCCGTAACCTTTCGTCGCCATTGTAAACACCGCTATGTGCATGCGGAATTCATTCCAATTGCCGGGAATATATGTATCTACGTCGAAAATATACAGCTCGCTCTGTCTCTTTAACACGATACGTGCTGCGTCAATTTTTTGCAATTCATTCACGCAACAATTTTTATTAAATAAAATTTTGTAATGATCAAAATTAAAAGAGATTTTCTATAAAATGCAGAATAAAGCAAATACTTTTATAAGACATTTGTTTAAATAATAATATTTAATGCAAATATTTATTAATAATTAATGAAAATGCGTTTCAATCTGCAATTCTTCAATCTTCAATTATAAATTATTGTTAAAAAAAAATTTGGCGCGTTATGTTTAATTTTCAAATTTTCGTTTGCCATTTTTCAAGAACTATATTTTTGTCAATTTAATAACAATACTTGTCTTCTTTACAATTTTATATTTTTGTAAATTTTATGTGTATATCGATACATTTTATTTTCAGAGCTTTTGCCATAATTCAATTATGTCTAATCCAAAGGAAGTAGAAACTTCTGTGCAAGATACACAAAAAACCTATTCTGAAAGTGCTAATGAAAACTCCAAAGTTAACGAAACTCAAAATACGAGCTTGAATGAGAGTCAGGATTTTCGGCTTATCGATTACGGAGGAGAAGAGAGCATGGTGGAAAGGGCCAGGGAGACACAGGATGGAGAAGATGATTCTCAAAAATCGATTGAGCCATCAGATTCGCAGCAGAGTCCAGAAGCACAATTGCAGATATATGACAATACGATAACTGTAAATAATAAAGGGGATGAGATTATTATAGATAAAGGATTAGAAAACGAGGCTGAAAAGACTGAAGAGGATGTATCTGACGAGTTATGTGAATCAAAAAAAAGAGCTTTTGATGAAGATGTTGATATTATTCAAGGTACACCTCCTCAGAATTATTTACTATCTAAAAAAGTAGGTAATATTGATGTTCCCAGTCTGAAACGTAAAGCTGAGATTATCGATGAACCGCCTACCAAAATCTCTAAAATTATGCCAGCGGAAGATATGATGAATGTTGAGAAACAATTTGAGGAGGAAGAAGAAGAAAGTCATCAATCTGATGATTCATATCAGGACTTATTTAAGAATAAGGATAAAAACGTTACAATAGAGGAGACTCAGGACCCAACTAATCTAGGATTGACTCAAAACTCTTTGAGAGATTCCATCGAACATGCAGCGGAAACGATGGTTGATGAAAAGACACGGGAATTTTCTTCCAAACAGATAAATCAAGATAATGTTGACAAGGATAAAGACGAAAATTTAAACGTTTCCGAGAAACTATCTGATACCAGTGTCAACGACAGCACGACAGTGGTCAATTATTCCAACAAAAGCGATGACTCGTTGCTCGAAGATAACAATTTGGTGACCAAAACGAGAGGGGAAATTGGTTCTACAAATATTGTAATAGCCGACGAGAAATCTGGGATTGGAACATCAGATGAGATGAATGCGTCTGCGAAAGATGCAGAAACGATATCTGCTGAAAATAATCAAATCGAGCAGTCGAATTGTGAGGAGCCTTCCGGGAATATTGTCGACAACAAGCAAGAGATCTCATCTTCTCAGGTCAAATTGCGACCCAGTGTGGAATTTATATACGAAAATATGAAACGAACTGCTGGCGATGATGAGAATAGATCAAAACCACAAGTGGTGCAGATCGACGACGATGGTGAGAAGATCGTACTGGACTCATCGACCGAGTTGTCATTTGATCGTCAGCATATCAAAACCAAGCCGGAAGTTGTTCAGATCGATGACTCACACGAGGGCAAGAAAATCGTCGTAGACTTAGATGACAGTTCCAAGGTTCAGACTACAGATAAAAGCAGTTATGAGAGCAGAAGTGGCACCGACTTCAGCTACAAATCCGCAGAAAGTATGAAGGAATCATCTCTAGACTCAAAAATGACGATGGATAAGAGGCTGGTGAATGGCAGTACCGATTCCAAGAGAAGCGACACTGATGCCACTCTTAGCTTGGATTCGGATACCTTCTCCGGATGTGACGAGCAGATTCCTATTACAACGCTGAAAGATAGTAATATTGTCACGCATAACATAAAGAAGTTGAGTAATAGCAAAGGTAATTCTTTTATCTCCAAGAATATAGACAATATCGAGCTCATCAGCATAAGCGACAACGAGACATCCAACGTCGAGGAGAAGATCAAGTCCGATCTGACCCACAATAATCTGGCAAAGACTATACAGGTGAGCAACAAATAGGTACTCGCTTTAATTCTATTTTAATATATAAAGGATGACTTGTATGATAAATTATAAGCACTAAAAATTTATTGTAAAATGTTCATATATGACAAAAAAATCATTCACAGGTGGAACGAGAAATGAAGATGTACCTGAAGTTCAAATACGTAGTGAACATAGATGAGAATACGAAGGAAATCGCAAGCAAGGAATTAACTACAGTTCAATGCCACCCCGAGTCCATGTTTATGATGGACAGGCAGAAAAACGATGACAGTCAGTCATCGTTGGCGGACATTTCCGATAACAAGGAATCGTCACCCGGTTCTGTCAACAGCAATCCCCAGTTGTATCCATTGAATCCATCTCGGCTGTCCACCATGTCGTCGTTTAGTTCCAGCTCGGCATCCAGCGCTGCTTCTCTGGCTACAAGACTTGCTTTGAAGAACGTACATTTCTCAATACCGTCGCTCCCGGTGAAGCATGCAAAGAAACAGGACATTCCGACACCAATAGAAAAGCAGATGTTAGACGAGACTTACGATCGTTTGACACGGGAATGGAAGAATTACCGCTTGCTCACCACGACGATTTTGAATTATGCAAACGTAGAACTGAACAGCACCGTACCTACAACAATATCCACAACTATCAGAACAGCTTCACCTAGCAGCACCTTCGTTAACGTGAGCAATGAACGGCTAGATGATCCTCACTTGGAAAAGAACATGCGCTCGTCGACACCGTCGGATCAGATTACGAAAGATTCGAAGATTGAGTTAACCATCACGCCAAAGAGTACAAAAAAAGGTAGGGTTCTAAAAAAACCGAGAAGCAAACTGGAGAAGTCAAACGTTACGCAGAGTAACGGCGAGAACGGCGCTGGTGATATTTCGAATGAGCCGAGTTCATGCATTTCCGTTACGGAGACGGACGCATTGGCCAGCGTGAAGAAGAGCAAGCTAGAAAGTGTCGAGAACAACTTGTTAAGCGACATAAATGTTCTAGCGAATTCATCGCCGCGAAATATGCTGCCTGACGAATTGATTGGCAAGATAGCATTTGCCAAATGGTCGGACAATAATTACTATCCTGGCACGGTGATCGATCGGCAGAAGACCAAATACAAAGTAAACTTCTTCGACGGTAAGAGCAAAACGCTTATACCTGAGTTTGTGATACCGATACCAAAGATTCTGAGGGAGGGCCTATCCGTATATGCAACCACAAAAACCAATGGCTACGGTTCTTGCGGAATTATTGTCAATGTTCATACGTCGGGCAACGACGACACGTACTACACGGTAGAAACTGATGAAGGTGAACGATTGCGTGTACAAATACAGAACATTTCCCTGTCTGCCGATCAGGCACAAGTGCTCAAGGAGGAGGTGGACTCAGCGGATAAGAACTCTTTGCCGAGCACGCCGAAAGCACTCGGTCAAGTAACTTTGGACAACATGGTTGACGGTAAGCGACGTTCTAAGAGAATCGGCACGCCACTCTTCTCGACACCCAAGTCCAAGACCAATGCCACCGGGCCGGGCACTTCCGCCAGTAAAACCAAATCAGAACCCTCGGTATCCGGTATATCTACTAAACTGAAGAAAGAAAAGGACGCGATATCAGAGAACGAGAGTGTATCGAGTGACTCGAACGTCGAATTTCAGTCGCAGGATTGGTACATTTTGAAGGGTGTGCAGAAAGAGATAGTCGGCACGCCGTACGAGCAGATTGTAAAAGGACCACAGAGTAAAGTTAAGAGCAAGCCGCGTAGTAAGAAGAAAGTGGAGGACCCGCAGATGGTCGAGACTCTTGGTCCAATCCCATTAAACTCCAACATCTTCAAGGGCATGTCATTTATTCTTACTTGTGCATCCTTAGAAGCTCTGGACAGGTACCTTTTTCTCTTGTTATTTATCGATTTATTTAACAATTGAACAAGGCAACATCAATGATTAAGAAAAAGTCCTAGAGGAAGAAATTATTAGCAAATTCAGTCAATATAAAACGTGTTAACAATAGAATTGGAATTAATATGTAAATATTGAATTATGAAAGAATAAATATTAAATAGTTTTAATATTTAAGAATTAATGTTTAAATATTTAAAAGCCAATTGTTATTTGCGGTTTTTTCATATTCAGATTTTCTACATTGACTAATTGATCCTCCACTGTTTCAGATATCAAGATCTATCAGGACTCACTCTATCAGGCACAGAGACAGAAACGGATGTGGAAACCGAAAACGAGGATGATTGGGACGACCGTCCATTCGTGCGAGACAGATTGCACGCGCAGATTTTGGCGGGGGGCGGCAAGATTTATGAGAATTTCGAAAAAATACCAAAGGATGAATATGTAGACACGAAGCTCATCACAAACGTGCCGAACACTACAGAAAAATATATATTATGTTTATCAGTCGGAATCTCTGTGTGCAATCACAAATGGATTATTAGATGTTGTACAGAGGTACAATACACGTGACATCTCTCTTGTTCTATATTAATCTTTAAAATTATTTTTAATGTTTCCAATATTTCCATTTATTATATTATAAAGACTGAATTCCCGAAATGGGACATCGCTATACAAACGAATAGTTTTCAATTCGAATATAGTAATATCTCATTTCAGACTTTGTAATAAATAGAAATACACACAGATAAAATTTTATTTATTATCATACTTGTAATAATATACTTGTAATAATATGGTCCAATTACCTATTGTGTCTCACATTCGATATTTTTAGGGAAAAATTGTGAATGTAGCCGAACATGTGCTTCCAACTGGTTGGAGTTTGCAGAAAAGAGGCTACGTAGAAAAATTCGAAATGAGCAGAAGTAAACCATTAGAAGAGATTGTCGTGATAATTCCTAGTCTATCATATGATAGACAATTTGCTACATTCTGGCAGCAGGTTTGTGAGAACGCGGGTGCGGCAGTTTTGATCGCGGAAGACTCAGGTATTTAATTTTATCGTTATATAGTTTCTTGAGAGCAAATTTAATTTTAAATAAATATATAATATACATATATTAAAATAAAGCAAAAATAAATATTCTATTAAAATTTATAAAGCTTGATATATAAATTATTTCATGTCTATGCTATTTCAAACAAGTTATTTAATCATGAGCTATGAAATTGTATGATATTTTTCAGAGGCCATGGAAACGATGGACTTCGCCAGTAATATAATGGTCGTGTCCAATTGCAGATGCCCGTCATGGGCAGTGAATAGAGCCGCTCGTCAACAAATTCCATTACTTTCTACTACGTGGGTGATTCAATGCATAATCGAGGGCAGATTGTGCCCGCCAGACCAGCATCCACGTTATAAATATAATTACATAATAAGATAAGAACTTTCGTTAATTAGAAAGCCAATGTTTTATATAATCGTGAGTATCGCCTATAATCGATGTGGCTTTTAGAAGACTTCTGTTTTCCACATCTTTTTCAAATTTTGCTTACCTCTATGTCATTTCGCGTAAGACAAAAGAATAACTTTACAACATAAAGGATATTTTTCAATTGTGAATCATAAAATTTTTCAATTCCATTTTTCGTAACGCTTTTCTTTTTACTATACTTTTTACTTTTTTTATTTGCTAAGAAGAAAATGTCTCGTTTCTATTTTTCTAGACAGATTTCCGAGTTTTTCTTTTACATTTACACGTTCTACATAATGATTAATGATGGTTTATGCATTTTGATATGGTGATTTGTCTTCGTGCGGCCGCAACGTGTAAGCAATGGACGTCATTTTGCGTTTTGCTTCTCGCATGAGAACACGTGCGCAACGATTTACATTTTTGTAAAATTTGTATAATAAAAATGGACGCGCGTGCATGAGTACTATGAATACTTATACATAATACGCAATTAATTTTATACACGATACGCGAATCGTTATTGTGTGTAAAGCAATATCTCTTCGTATCTTCGTGATAACTCAATTGTAATCGTATCACGGCGAGTTGCAAAATCCTTTAATTTTAACGAATTGCACTTATACCTCAACAAGAAGTACTAGATTAATTTCAATCAACGTGACTAATATATTCGAAAAAAATGAACGAAATGTCAATGAATAAGTTCTTCGCTGTATCCATTTTTTACAAACTGACGTATCTGTATAGATTCAATCACATTCAATAATTTAAGAACATTAAAGCTCCTGTTTTCTCACGACAGCCACATGGAATTATATCAAAAAAATAGAAATAATGTGATTTTTTTCTTGCATATTGATTGAACTCCAGATAAATCAGATTTATTTTTTCATTTTTTCCCAGCGCACGCTCAATATCTTAGAATACATATTATATTATATATATAATATTTTTATATATATATATATATATATTTAATATTATATTTTATATATTTGTTTCGTCTGAGAAGTGCAATTTTCACATTTAAGCAAATGTATGAATATTAATTTATAATGTATCAATGTATATTGCGAGAGAAAGAAAATCACATATAATTTCTAAGCTTTGATCTCATAATTCAATCGCAGCGGGAGAAAGCGGAAGCTTTAAAAGAATATTTTTATGAAAAATGGGCAAAGAGTAAAAATATTTTGATGCAGTTAGCAACATGATTAGCAAAACCGAATTTTATTAAAGTAAACTAGTAAAGTAGGCGTATGTTTTTGTACGTGCACATGTGTAGAGATGATGTACATATATAAGTAAATATATATTATACAAAATTTATTATATATACATTAAGTTACAGCTATTATGTACAATAATGTCCGGGGATAAAATATAACGACATATTTTGGCAAATACTTTCTCTCTTTTTTTTTCTCTCCAGTTGTCCTTTTAGCGTTACTTCACGCTTATAAGAGTAACGATTGCCAAAAATTAGTGCGATCCATAATAAAGATAAAGATATATTTTATAGATTTCACACCAGCTATCATTTGTAAATATTCCTTTCTCTTATTTAGATTTTAAAGCTAATTCTTACGGATTATACCAATCGAGGAACAATAACGAGAATGACATCACCAGGAGGAAGAAGAGACTCCACACTCTGAGACCGGCGTTCCGTTGGATCGCCTGACGGATCTGTTCGTTTGCCTCTTTCACATTTTCCGTCGAACCGACTACCGTCGTCATCAGTCTGTCGAGATCCTTGTCTTGATCTAGAACCTTCTCCGTGAAGATCTCCTGAAGCTCGGCGATGTGCACCACCTTGCTCTCGATCTGTTTGACTTCCTCCGTCATCATGTTTAATTCATTATACAGCTGCTCGTTCTCAGACTCGAACATCTGGACGTCCTCGGCCGATAATTCTTCTTCGTATGTCAATGTATTGACATCTCCATTGATCTCCTGGATCTTCATTGGACTCGAGTCGCTCGAGTCATTTCTGACGTCATGATCCATGGATTTCTCCGTGTTCAGTGCCGATTTTATGGCTCCTGTTGCTAATGGCTGATTGACGGTTTTACAATCTGTCTGTAGCTTGGCGATCTTTCGCATCTCCATAGTCCTCTTTACCCGCATTGCCTTCTGCTCAGAATATATCTTGCAGACATTCTTTAAGTAGTCCTCTATCAGCAGCAGCATGATTTCGCGGTGCTCGACATTTTGCTGAGTGACGTTTTGCTCCGTGGACGCTGCGACTTCCCGCTTCAGATCCTTAACCAGTTGCGAGCAGGTGCTCATTATTCGCTGCGCGCCCAGATCGATCTCATCACGCTCCGCATCTGTCATATGTGGTGCGGTAGACAAGTAATTGGAGAAGTTCAGATAGGCCTTGCGGTTCTCCAACAAGAACTCGCGCAACTTAGAAATCTGCACAACCACTCCCTGCGCTTTCACGCAGAAGGTACTTTTGCTCCTGGCCTTCCGTGGCTGACCATCCGCTGTCGGCGTGCCAAGGTCCTTGTTGCGCAAATTCACCGCCTTCACACTGGCCTTGAACAACGCACTCACGTCCATCGCTGTGATTCCTCATGAGATCTCGTCGCTTTCGCCGAAGTCCTCCGGCGCGAATAGTGATCATTCTAGAAACATCGAAATGTGTATTTGAGATGCCAAAAGCAAAAGTCGCATATATTCGCGATCGAGGCTGATTGAAAAACTGAAAATATTAAAAAAAATGATAATTTTCTGATAATTCACCTAATCCTTCTTCCTCTGTCAGAGCTGTATTTAACATATTTATATAAATGCGCTGCTCTTACATTAACGTGCCAACCGTGATATCATTCATAATCGCACAACGAGGTAAATTTACAATCTGTGTGCGCTTCTTTACTAAGCAAATTAGTACAAATAACAAACGGTTATAATAGTCAATTTTGTAAACATCTGTCATATGCGAACTCCTAAAGAGCAAACAGAAATGAGGTTATGTACGTTCACATGAATGTATTTGTTCGAGGTGTGTGAAAAGTGCAATTTTAATGAAAATAAAAAAGATATCTCAAATTATATTTAATAAAAAATAGGATAATAAATTAATACCAATTAAAAATAAAATCAAAGTCTCATAATTAAAAAAAAAGCAATACTTTGTATTTCATATCTTTAAAATATTATTTTATTATGTCTCTTGACAATATTATAAAGATATTTATTAGATTCGGAAAAATAAACAGAGACCGACTGGATTTGAACTCGGGATCCCTCGCCTACTACCAAGACACTTGGTCTGCACGATTGCGACGGCTCCTCTCTGTTAGCTGTTTATATTCCGAATTTCTTTCATGACCACTTACGGTCGTCTAATTCTTACAATATTATATAAGATACAGATGTCATTATGAGAGATACGATCAATAATACTGATAATCAATTATAAATTTTACATTTTTTTATTAATTATTAATTATGATTAGCTTAAATTGCATTTAATTAGAATCTTAATTAATATTTATCACATTAAACTACACGTTGCGAATCACTAACGTTATCAGCAGGTTGAAAGTCAGCCAAGAAAACATTGTATTGATCAATGATATTTAAATCTGTCACTTCATTAGTCTTCTCGTCGTATTGTGAACCAACTGTCCACAAAGTTTCCAAGTCGTAATATTGTCTGGCAGAATGTGAGAAGATATGCAAAGCAATATTTCCTACAACATAGATCATATTCAATTTAATATACCGTTAATATACTGTGTCAAGAGAATGTATCAAATTTGTTAAGAATAAATTTTGATGAAAAGGTTACAGATTTAATTAATAAACAATAATATAAACAATAATGTTTAATGGCAGAAATACAATAAAATCTATTCACAAAATATTTCCAACTCAGAAAAATATTGAAATCCTACCTAAATCCAAAGCCATCCAATCTTTGGAGTTCTCTCCTTCAATTTTGGGTATTTTATCAGTTGGATATCTTTTCAATTTATAAACCTTGCGTATAAAAGTGGCTAGAGCATTCATATGTTTTTGCGAATTTCCACTCACAACAACAATGTAATCCACATAAGCATACTCTTTGGAAACTGAAGCGACAAAGATGTTCTTAGCCTTGTCTCGCTCCAGTAATGTGACGAGATCCTTGATATCAAATACTCCAGAAGTGCCGTCTAATGCATACATAATTCGATTATTACTAAATCCATAATTTGATCATTTATTAAATTTTACATTTTTATTAAATGCATATATATATATATATATATATATATATATATATATATATATATATATATACATACACACACACTTTATTATATAATACATATATTATATCAACTATATATATTAATGTATATAATAATCATATTAAATCTAAATATCATATTCATTAGATTTACTTAAATGTCTTATTTAATAACACAGTTACAAAAAGATGATACAACCTGCCTCTGATACTCACGGTCCAGATTAATATCAGCATAAGGATTTTGAACCTTCTCTTGTTTATTCAGCTCTTCGAGAAGGATCTTTTGCTGCTCCTCACTCACATCGAAGATTATATCCGCGTCCTTGTCATGAAACATCTTATATTTTGTGTTCCATAACGGTTCGATCGCGAGGTTATGATCCTCGTCCTTGTTCGCATCCTCGTTCCCATCGCTGTGATTCTTTCCCACGTTGCTCGAGAACCTCCTCGCCAATTTGAGTCGCGAATACGTGCGACTACCGCCGAGAAATTCACGCGACAGTTGCTGCGCGCGGATCAGATTCCTCAAGATGCACGAACGCATGCTGAACTCAAAAAGTTAGGTTAAGTCTTCATTGGAGAAAAAATTATGCACAGACGACGTTCAATCTCTATTTTTAATTCCTGTGGAATCATTCCATATTTCATTATTTTTATTCGTTTTAAGTTACATTTGTTTCTTTATAAATACATTTGTTTACATTCGTTTCTTTATAAATAAACTGTGCAGATTAAACATTAGGCACCAAAAAATTTAGTCTTAATTGAAAAACGCCTGTTATTTCTGGTGTATTATCCTTTAACTTTATTTATTAATTTTAATCAAAAAGTTCTATTAAAGCTTATGAAAAAAATATTTTGAGTCAAGAATTGATATATTTTAATATAAATTCATAAATTTGTTACGTTGTAATTTCAAAATTAAATTATAATTAGGGAGGGAAAATTGAAAAACAACAAATGATGAGATGGAAGTCTATGTTTTCTCTTGAATAGTTCATGTATTTAACCAAACAAGATTCGTGTGTACAAAATTCTCTCTGTACGAAAAACATGTCCACTGAAGATTCACCTCCTTGAGATAAATTTTTATTCAGCTAGGAGTGTTTGTCAAATGGTGAAACATCATAGGTCTGTTCCTCCCACGGCTAAAACATTTCATAGTGATTAAGAATTAAAAGATCAATCTCTATATTACAGGTGGTATTTATAGTATTCACAATCAGTTTTTATATTTAAAATCATCTTAAGATTACATCTCAATCAATAAGCTATGTAAGATAACTTAAGATCTTAAATTTAAAAGAACAGATTATAAATATTTATGACAAACTATAAAACTTAAAAACAGTTTACACGTACAGAGACTGGTGGGATGCAGAGGAGCCACTTATTTAGACCTCGCGCGCATCTTCCTCCTCTTACGCTTTAGCCTCCGCATCCTCTTCTTACGCCACTGCAAATTAAACACACGTTAACTTTCTCTTAAATTTAATACTATAATGAATTATTATTTATATGTAGTAGATTGATATCACACCGAATTGGTTCCCACAATGCAAGTTGAGGTTATGTTCAGCGAATCGATTAAAAATAGAAATAAAGTGTGCAAGATGGTTAAAAAAAATATATATATATATATATATATTTTTTTTTTAACCATCTTACACACTTTGTTTATATATACATGTATATATATATATATATATATATATATACACATGTTATATATATATATATATATATATATATATATATATATATATAAAACAGCAGACTCAAGTCAATTATCAAGCTCATTAGTATATGAAAACTTTTTTTCGTAATGGTATGATCTCAACAAGTTAGATCATCATGCATAAATGCAAGGTCTATCATGCTCGGAGACTCATGCATTTTGCGTAGCACATGTTCAAAGAGCACGTTAATTATCACCGGTAATCTCTGGCGGCTTACCTTAGCTCTCATCTCGTAGTTTAGACGATCCTAGATCACTCCGGAATCGCCAGATCACTTTGGATTTCGAGTCAACCTCCTCCAAGAGTTTCTCAAGGTAAAATGAACGACACGTGAAGAGACGGAAAACGAATCGTGCGCATGCACGAACAACCGCCAGCGTGAACGTCAGTTCGGCCAACTGCACATAATGCAATTTTTTGAAAAATATTTCGAACACGTTGATTGGTAATTAAATAGAGAATTTTTGATGACTTAAAAATTTTACTATTTCATCCAATCAACATAAAGCCTGTTTCTTTTAATTTTTTTTTTGCACGCATTTTTTTCTCTCTATCTTTTCATTTTAGAGAAACAAAGAAAAGATGCAAAAAATGCAAACAAATGAAATAAATACAAGAAATTCAGCTAAAAAACAGGCCTACGTTCGAAAAATTTAATGTGCAAAATGAAATTCTAGCGGTTGAACTTTTCAAGCTTCCAGAAATTTTTTATTTCAATCACTCAACATAATCAATCAATAAACATATTTGGCAATTGCTAAAAATTTTCTACACTAAAAAAATTGAATAAACTGAGAATTTAATAATCTATTTCAGCACAGAAAACTTTCGATAATTGCAAAATATACATTTCTTTTGCACCATTCTTTTTCTTCTCTAGTGTCGGTCCACAATAGGTGATTTAAGCTTTAAGAAGTAAAAATTCCAATCATAATCGAATATGAAAAGAATAATCGCTTATGATAGGTCAATTTCTTACGGCTTAAAGATTAAATACCTATTGTGGACCGAGACTATTGTGGACCGACACTATTGTGAACCGAAAAGTGTCGGTCCACAATAAGTATTTAAACTTTAAACCGTAAGAAATTGATCAATCATAATCGATTATTCTTTTCATATTCGATTATAATTGATCAATTTCTTATTTCTTAAAGCTTAAATCACCTATTGTGGACCGACACTAAAAAGATAAAAAGATGAATAGTGCAGGAAGTTCAGATGAAAAGAACAGATCTCTGTTCCGCCGTTCCGCGGAACGGTCGTTCCCAGTGTTCCACGTTCCGTGTCTGTGTTTTCCCGCCCGTTTAAAGCCGGTCCCGCCAAAAGTGCCGTCGCAACAAGGATGTAAACGCGGCGTGGACGCGATAAGTGACGTGTCCCATCGGGAACACAAATCAGACAAATAATCGGTACTTACATAAACGGGCATTAATCAGCGATGTACACGGCGATATACCCTTTGAAATAACTTTCGATAACTTTCGATAATACGCGCGGTAATAGCATGTGCAACAGGTCGCGGTTTTGATCTCACGAGGAGTCACGGTGTGAGACGGAAAATCAATCCCCGCGTGGAAAATAACCGACGCGATATAAATTTCGCCGAGTCTACATAAACTTCCCCTTCTGGGAAGAGGTCGTTGACCTGCTGTCGCGCTTTCTGCAATTCAGACAATAATTCCGATTTAAGAATCATCGATGAAAACGATGTCAGCCGCACAGCTCACCATTCCTTTTCCCGTGCGGAAGAAATGTAATTTTTACGGTCGCAAAGAGGAGGTGAAGGAGGATTTTACGAATGCAACGGCTAGACGCACGCCTGGGACATCAAGGTACGTTCCAGTCGTGAAAAAGATCGTCACTTTAACCAGCAGCGAATCCGAGTCCGATTCCGATATTGAGAACACGACGAAGGTAATTAACGAGAGGAAGATCGAAAGCGCAGGCAGCACGCCACGACGACGAAAGTGCAACGAATCGGATGGTAATTTTATTCAGAACACGTTATCTTATTACTTCGTTTAAAAATTACAATAAACAATTATTTTAGAGATAGATTGTTTATATATGTTCTTTTCTTCTGTACCTTGTGATAATTACATGTATACAATTCTATTTCATAATTACTGTAGATGTTTATCTTATTTATTGTTGATGGATATTCTATGAATTTGTTATCAAAGTACAATAAACTTTTTTATTTATTTCAGAGGAACGGTCTGGTACTCCACCTAAACAGAGAAGGGACAAGTTACACCAGCAGTCTTCCTTGACGCCATCTACTCTTTTGAATAAATTAGATTTGTCCTCTGAGACGGAAGGCAGATTGAATCCCAGGCAATTATTTGATTCTTGTTTTTCCGAAGAAGAAGATAAGATAGCTCTGAAGCCATTATGTGGATTTAACAAATATCAAAATGCACGTAAAGCATTACATAGTTCCACGACAGAAGATTTACCTGGAAGGGAAGAGGAATTAGCTAGACTACAGAAATATCTTCTGGAACATCTAAATCAAGGAATGTCGAGTTCTATGTATATCTCTGGTCCACCAGGCACTGGCAAAACTGCGAGTTTATCCAAGCTTATGCAACTGCCAGATGTGAAATCAAAATTAAAGGTGGTTTACATCAATTGCACTAGCATGAAATCTGCGGCTGCCATTTATGCAAAGATAATTCAAGAGCTATCCATACCTATCACTACAAAGTCAGGGAAGAACAACAAAATTATTATAGAAAAGTATTTGATGTCTAAGCATAAGACATTGCTCTTGGTACTGGATGAGATAGATCAATTGGAGAGCCGAAAACAATCCGTATTGTATTCCATATTCGAATGGCCATCGATACCAAATTCCAAGCTGATTCTCATCGGGATCGCTAACGCTTTGGATCTGACCGACAGGATACTACCCAGACTACAGGCCAAGTGTGAATTGAAGCCGACGTTGATGCATTTTGCACCATATACCAAGCAACAAATATTCGATATAATATCTACAAGACTAAATCAAGCAAATGCGGCCAGCATTTTCACTCCGTCCGCGATACATTTGCTCGCGGGCAAGGTAGCCGCGATCTCTGGTGATATCAGGAAAGCTTTAGACATTAGCAGAAGGGTAATAGAACTGGCTGAGTCCCATCAAGTGGCACAAGTGCTGCGTCCGACAAATGACAATGGTAATTTTTATGAAACATCAAAGATTAATATATTGTTACATAATATATTAATATAAGTTATATTAGTAAAATTAGGATAATTAATATAAATAATTGAAGAATATGCATTGTACAAGTGCTTAAGTGCTATTTTTAATTTAGATACCAATATAGAAGCTTTGAAGAAGGAGACCGAGACAATAGAGAAGCCAGTCGACATGAAGGAAGTGGTTACGGTTCTGAATGGAGTTTATGGAGGCACACAGAATCTTGATAAAGAACAGGACACATTTCCTCTTCAGCAAAAATTACTGATGTGCTCTCTATTACTTATCCTCAATAAAGGAAGAAACAAGGATATCACTATTGGAAAAGTAAGCTCATCAAAATTATACATTATAGTTAAATATATAAATAAGAAATTGTAATTAATCCAATTATTAAACTTAATTTATATAAATCATATTATTGTTGTGATCTTTTTTAAATGATACTTTATCCATTTCAGTTGCATGAAGTTTACAAAAAGGTTTGCAAGAAACGCAATATATCCGCCGTTGACATTTCCGAATTCGTGAATATGTGCTCGCTAGTAGAGACCAGAGGTATCCTGCGAGTCGTAGGCAAAAAAGAGGCACGTTTGTGCAAAGTAAATCTGCAGTGGGATCAAGAAGAATTGGACGCGGCTTTGCAGGACAAGGAGATGATGGCCGATATAATCAACGATCCAAGTTGTTTGTAAAATAATGAAAAGAAATATTTAAATTTTAATGTTATGCCGTTTTGTTACACGTAATTTATTTTATATATAATACTTTTTAAGTTTTGTATATATCATAGTGTGAGCGTTTTGGTTATTACCAATATTGCGACTGTTTATATCACCATCGGTTTTCTATCTAGCTCTTATTTTAGTCACGTTTTAACATTGGATTCCAACAAGAATGTTGGGCACAATTATCATATCACATTGTATTGAGACTGATCATATTTTATATAATATTGAATCTTAAAATTTACGCGGAATGAACATTCTAAGAACGCCTGCATTGTAGAATGAAAGATTATATTTTTTAATTGCAAATAAATTTTTTAATATATAGTTTATGAATGTATTCGTGTACACGTTTCCATACTTTTAAAACTTTATAAATTCATATTTAACAGAAAGTTTTTATGTATTTAATTCAAAATGGAATCTTTGAACGTGAAGATAAAAATTATTAATAGTTCCATTTTTTGGATATACGCTTTTACGATAAAATTTATAGAGAAAAAAATATTAAAATAATCCAATAGAATATGTAAAAAGAAAACACGCGAAAAAAATGTTCCCTGTCTAAAAAAGAATAGGAATTCATTTAAAAGAACGGGCCTCTAGTATCTTATGTACGATACTATAAAATCAGTTTGGAAATAATGTTAGGTTAGAATTAGGTTAAGTTAGGTGTCCTCGACACTGTTTACAGTGCACACAAACAGCAGAAAAATGACATAATCAGAGCTTTATTTTAAAAGATAAATCGTAGAATTTCATATGAATCTCAAGATTCTCAAGGATGATATTTCGGGACACTTTTCCCTAGGATACTTCTGACCTTGGCTTTAGGTTTAGTGTTTGTATTATTCTTCTGTGAATATCTTATATATTACATAGTGCTTATACAGGTAAACTTCTGCATTATCTGAAAACTTGTAAGAATATAAAATCTTGAAAACTTAAAAGTCGATTTGATTCTCAGTGAATGGAATGTCTACTCTGGATCCTCGAAAGGAGGATCCTGCTTTACATAGGGAAGTAATGGATAGACCTGTCACAGCTATGTTTATAGCAGACACTCATTTATTAGGTTCCAGAGAAGGCCACTGGTTTGATAAACTACGAAGGTTTGTATATGATCAAATCTGTAATTTTCATTAATTGAATTATATTGAAGATCTTTTAAGATAACACATTTGTATCTATTATTTATAGAGAATGGCAAATGTATAGAACATTTCAAACTATGATGACACTACACCAACCAGATATGATTTTTGTATTAGGTGTGTAATGTTTGTGCCATTGTTTGTGTTTTCTTGCTTTTTTATTATTTTATAATATTCATCAGGTGACATTTTTGACGAGGGACAGTGGTGTGGGTCCATGGAGTTTGAATACTATATTAAGAGATTCCATTCCTTATTTTATGTGCCGAAAGATACACACCTTTATGTCGTAGCTGGAAATCATGACATGGGATTTCATTACGGTATGAAAATGTATCATTGAAATAATATTCAATATAATTTCTGCTTTGCAGCAATTTTGAACATGAACATATTTTATTATTTTAATTACATTTCTCATGTAATTAAATCTCTGAAATATTATTTCAGCAATCACACCCTATCGTAATCAGCGTTTTATTAATGGCTTGAAAAGCCCGAGCGTGCGACGACTGAGTTTAAGAGACAATCATTTTGTGCTAATCAATAGCATGGCGTTAGAAGGAGATGGTTGTTTTTTATGTCGACCGACTGAAATCACAGTGAACAAAATAGCTAGTGAGCTATCATCTGTGCACTTTCGTATGATCTTTTTGTAATTGATTAATCTTAAATTGTTTGTATGTATATCATATTTGCAGAGGATTTAAAGTGTGCGAGGAGACTCAACGATGACTGTCGCAACGCAAGCACGATTTCCAGATATAGTAGGCCTATATTGCTGCAAGTCAGTCCTTCCGTCATGCATCGTAATTCATAAATGAGATATATTTTCACAAATAATATAAAAACTAAAAATTTCTAAAGCATAATTAACTTAGATCAGACGAAAATTTTATTTAAGAATATAAAAAAATTGTTCCATTTTTAGCATTATCCGATGTACCGAGAATCTGATGAGATCTGCAACGAATTGGATCAGGCTCCGGACGAATTAAAGGCCATCAAGTTTCGAGAACGTTGGGAATGCTTGTCAAAGGAAGCGTCGGAACAGGTACGTAATTTCGCTGATTTTGCTAGTCGATATTAATACGAAATTTGACTTGTTTTATAGCTTTTAGATATACTAAATCCGCGACTGATCGTCGCCGGCCACACTCATCACGGTTGTAGAAAGATACATCGGGATGACATCCTGGAATTCACGATTCCGTCCTTCAGTTGGCGCAATAAAAACAATCCGTCTCTCCTGATGGTAAATCTCAACTTTGATACTTCGACATTAAGAGTTAACATCTCACTTTTGAGAATATAATTAAAAAAATAATAATAATAAAGTGAAAAAATACACAAATATTGTTAATAATTTAAGGAATATTATGTGCCAAAAATAATAATGGTGATAAATAATATTTCTCAAATTTCTTATCGAATTTCGAGACATTAAATTATCAACAGTTTAATGATTCCGGTATTGTACATTGAGATCTTCAAAGGAACAATTAACACGCCTAAATAGAATTTTATCATTAAAATCGGCCTTTTCGATAGAATTAATTATCCTTGTTGAGACACAATATATCTGCAAATTATGTCTTTTTCAGGGTACTTTTACCCCCACCAATTATTCCGTTTCCAAGTGCTACATGCCCGTGGAATCTACTGTAATTATCATTTATAAAATTAGTCTCCCATGCATAGTGATATATCTACTTGTAAAACTCAGGCCAAGGCGACACACGTACTCGCGCTTGAAGATGTTCTGACTAACTCTTTCGTGACATATTCAAACACGAACGAGTGTGCAATAATTCTATATATACAATGCGATTTATGGAGGCTATAATTCTCGAAATTAGGACATATCTGTATACACTTCGTACACGCTATTCATTATTTACACAATAGTCATAATATAAAATAC
>JAECZD010000101.1:52500-70096 GCA_024349325.1 Pogonomyrmex californicus | reverse complement strand
TTAAGTGTTACTAATCTATGAATTAATTTATTTGACTATGATAAATTGATGATTAATCTGCATCAACAAAGAGACGAATCTTACCGTGAATTACTCTCGAAAATTCGTGTTGATTTATTAATAAAATATGATTATAAGATTCTCCAAAAAAAAAATCTGTTTTAAGGGTGAGTCTTTCGAAACAAAAGTAAACAAATTGTGTGATTTTATTAATAATTTGCCAAATGATTCCGTTTGTTTATTGCCTATTTGTTATATGTGTGACGTTCTTAACACTGCAATGTTAAGTCGTATTACTTCAAAAGAAATATTATTAATAGCTGAAGATACAATTAATTGTATTTCATATATGAAAAAAAGGGTAACAAAGATATTGTCAGATAATGATGATGATAATACTAGCTGGACTTTCAAAACAAATTATAATTAAAATTGAAGCAAAAGTTATGATAAAACGCAATATTGATGCTAGTTTGGGTCTTGTAAATGATACAATAACTACAGTCATTTCAGTTATATAAGATACAACTACTAATTACATAGAAAAAATAAAACTTCTTTTATCATTTGGTTTGGAATGTTTTATTGAAAAAGTAAGTGTTAAGTTCCAATTGATGGATAGAGCATATGTTATTAGAAAACAATTTCCATTATCTTTGAATTATGGCATCACTATTCATAAAAGCCAGAGATTAATTTTGAAAAGTGCTATTATGAATATAGGTAACTCCATATTTAATTGCAGTGTCACGGCGATCTAAATCTTATAATTTTAAATGAAGAAATGCGTGCTATATGATAAAAATATTGATTTATTGATTGAATTCTTGATATCAGGCCAACGAGGATGACACCTCTGAGAAAGAACTTTCCTCCTGCTGGAAGCTGCAACAGTAATTAGTAGTTCTTCGAAAAAAGCAACAACTAGCTAGGCGTGGCGGCAGCAATAGTCAATTCAGTTTATTTTATTCAGAGAATATTTTGAATCATAAGTTGTGCGTGATCGATCTTAGGGTTGAATTCTTAAATTTATAATAAATTTCTGTTCGAAATATTTCTCTTAGGAGAATTTAAATTTAAAAGCCTTCTCGACTAAATAAAGTAATTTTAAACTAAAATAATTGGAAAACTGAAATCTTATTCTTCTTTCTTAAATAAAATCTGAACTTAATTAAAATCAAGATAATAATTCTAAATCCAAATTCGGTCGCTGACAATAGCGTAGCGTACTATTTAGTCGCAGCCAACGGTATTGTGACTAAATAATTTGAATTTAGAGTCTCAAAAATAAATAATTAATTTCAAGATATTTATGCTCAAAAGAGAAAGACGCAGAGTTCAAGTTAAAAGATTAAGATTTCAATTAAATCAAACGATAATTTTAAATAAAGATCCCTTCCCATTATTCCTAAAACTTAAAAAATTGGAAAGTCGACCTAAAACTAAAATAATCAAGCAAATTCCTAAATATAAATTGAGAAAAATTGATTTCGAGATAAATTATTTAAATTATAATCAAATTAATAAAAAAGATCCGCGATATAAAATTTATAAAATTCGTTTCCTATTCGGGATTGATTAATTCACAAACCGGTCCAATTCCAGAGTAAAGTACTTAAATGTATTAACCCAAAAACGGACAATCAGAACGTAACATTTCGAAAAATTTTTGATGACAGCGGTGGGATACTAAAACGGTTTGTGTAAAGAAACGATAGTGAACAGTGAAAAAATGAACAAAAAACTTAAAATTAATCTTTAATAAATTAAAGAACATGAAAGGATCTGGTCAATCAACATCAAGAAACACCATGGAAAAAGAGGAGAGACATGAATGAATTACGAAGGCTAATTGGGAAGCAACAACGAACGATACAACAGCTTCAATAACAGCAACAACGAAATCAAGAATTAATTTATCATCAGAAGGGACGATAAGTAACTTTTTACAATTTTCGATCAGAGACGCATTAGAAGCGGTGCCAAATTTCGATGGAGAAAATATTCCGTTTGTTTACTTCGTCGAGGGGCAGTTGCGAAGAAGCACTAAGTATGGTCGCACCCCCGCAGGAAGTAATTCTAGTTCTAGGGCAATATGTAATAAATTAAAGAGAAACTCATAGATCAATGTTGGAAAAAATCTGAAAACATGCAAGAATTAATTGAATTGTTGAGAGTAAAATACGCGAGAAACAGTGTACGAAGCGATTAGCTTATCTATACCAAAAGAGGGATGAGAAGGTTGCAGCAAATTGAGTTAGGGAATTAGGAAAACGATTCTTGATGCACAAAAAAGAGAAATCGGAATATTAAGTTTAGAATTTCAAAATTCAATTGAGAAACATTTAAAAACAAGCTGTTGTACCCCGGATGGGCTACAACGATAATATTAGGGATAGTCGGGTTCGTTGAGCCTAAGGAGTTGGGACTCCGAGCAGGATCAAAAGAATGGAAAGGAAATCTTCTCGAAATCACTAACACACTTTCTTTATTTTTTCTGGTTTATTTAATCAATGCACTATTTCGTAGGTTTAGTATTGCTTATTTTATTTCTTTCACACACGGTTAAACGTCGGCGGGCGGCTCGGCGCGTGTCGCGTTACTCTGGCGGCCGTCGACCGAGTATGTCACTTGAGACGCTGATAGTACGACTCGCGTGAACTTCGCCGTGCTCGTGTAATATCTTGCGCAATAATTATAATAATGATTCCGAACGGCACGTTATTCTTGACTCTCTGCCACTCCGCCTTGTGTAACCGATTATATAGTTTGATCGATGCCCGATCAGCATTCTGGTTGATTGCGTCGATCGGTTGCGTGATATTGATTAATCAATATTACGCTCGGTTTGATCACCAAGTTTAGGAATTTGCTGATAGGCTTTTTCGCAATGTTCTCGCGTGATGCATTTCTGCGGTCTTTCGAAAGACTGGCCGCAATTTCGGTGGTTATACATTTGTGTCGTCTTTCGAAAGACTGTTCGAGATTCATGTGACCTAATTTTGTTGTCATGCGGACTACTTTTATTATTAGTTATTATTTTATTGTTGGTTGTAGATCTAGCTACAACAAAGCTTCTTACGCGGATTAAATAGAGAAATAATAATATCGAAAGAAGGAACATTTGAAGAAGTAGAGGTACGGGCGATTGACGCGGAAAAAGAATTAGAAACTGTAAACATGATAAGACGTGTAATACTCGCAACGTACTGACAGTAAAGCCTATCTATATAAGTAATATAAGTAATCTATATAAATAATATAATAAATACAAATAAAGAAGAAGAAAAGATATTAATTCCCACAATTGAAATATATGAATTTGAAACAAATAATAAAGAAATCTCAAACTCCATGAACTCAAATGCAAGCTCAAATATAAGCTCCTGCGCGAACTCAAATTCAAACTCAAACTCAAGTTCAAATTAAAATTTTAATACAAGCTCGAATTCAAGATCATGTTTCTATATAAATCAAAATGAAAGAATATAATAATTGATGCATTAAGACTTGAGCATTTAAATAATGAAGAGCGTGAACATGTTGAAAGATTAATTAATAAAGAAAAGTGCCGATTGTTTTCATTTGCCCGGTGAAAATCTTAATCATACAAATGTTTTAAAACATCGCATTCCAACAGTAAATAAGATTTCAATAAATACTAAACAATACAAATTTCCAGTAATTCATAAAGATGAAATTAAGAGACAAGTAAATAAATTATTAGAGCAAAATATAATTAAATCATCAAAATCACCTCATAATACGCCTGTGTGGATAGCCCCTAAGAAATCGGACTCGAAAGAAAATAAGAGATGGAGAATGGTGTTAGATATCCGTGACCTAAATGATAAGACAGTAGATGACGCATATTCACTCCCAAACATAACAGAAATAGTCGATCAGCTGGGCGGTGCAAAATATTTTTCTGTATTCGACCTTGCAGGTTTTCATCAAATCAAAATGCATCCGGATAATAGTCATCAGCATTTTTTACTCCCCATGGTCATTACGAATTTGACAGAATGCTTTTTGGACTTAAAAATGCGCCTGCCACATTTCAAAGATTGATGGATTTAGTTTTGACGGAAATGCAAGGGAGCGAAATTTTTGTATATTTAGATGACATAGTATTATATGCTAGTTCACTAACAGAACACGCAATTAAATTTGAGAAATTAATTTCACGATTAAGAGAAGCAAATTTAAAATTACAACCAGACAAATGTGAATTTTTAAGAAGTAACTTATTTAGGACATATAATTGGAGAAAACAGAGTTCGATTTGATCCTAAAAAGATTGAAGCAGTCCAAAATTTTCTAATTCCCAAAAATGCAAAAAATATTAAACAATTCCTTGGATTAGCTGGGTATCATCAAAGATTTATTAAGGGATTTTCAAAAATAGCTAAACCGTTAACTAATTTACTAAAAAGAGATATAGAATTTAAATGGGGAAATAAAGAACAAGAATGTTTTAATACATTAAGAAATGCATTATGTAAAGAACCGATATTACAGTATCCTGATTTTACAAAACCTTTTCTCTTAACTGACGCTTCTGGAACAGCAATAGGTGCAATTTTAAGTCAAGGTCAGATTGGAAAAGATCAACCAATTAGTTATGCTTCGCGTGTATTAAATGATGCAGAGAAAAATTATTCGACTATAGAAAAGGAATTATTAGCAATTGTATATGCTGTTCAACATTTTCGACCTTATATATATATATATATATTATATATATATATATATAGTAAAAAATTTTTCTTAATAACTGATCATAAATCATTAATTTGGTTTCATAAATTGAAAGATCCAACTTCTCGTTTAGCAAGCTGGAGAATAAAACTGCCGAATATGATTACGAAATAATATATAAACCAGGAAATATTAACGCTAATGCTGATGCTTTATCCAGAAACCCTACAACAAATATATATCGATACAATCTGAGTACGATGAGATAGAAGAGTGTTCAGAAGATGAGGAAGCTAGATACAAAAACGCGAATCCAAGATCTTCACCATCTTCACCAAGAAGAGGAACAATGATAGAAGAACCAGAGATTTTTAGAAATGCAGACGTGTAATACAGAAAAATTAGAAAGAGAAAGTGTACCATTTACTAAAAAAGAATTAAATAAACCTTTATTTTATGAACATAAATTTCAGACAGAAATACATAATAATCCACTAAATCAAACAGACAAAACTGATGACACAGAAAATTTATTTAACAACAACAGAAAACAATATACAACAAAACTCAACACTAGATTCAGAAATCTCAAATTACGAAGATGCAGAAAGTTATGATGAATCAAATTCACAAAACCATAATAATTTAAATTCACAAATAGAAATACCACCAATCTTTTACAAATTCTTGATAACTTAACAGAAAATAATGGTGAAATTAATCAAAGAGAAGTTCAAGAAAATTTGATATCAGAAAGTGAAGAAAAAAATTATCCAAAGAATCAAATTTTCATTAATGACTACATTGAAGAAAAAGATATTGAAGAAGATAACGAAGAAAAATTTGACGAAGATGAAGACAATGACAGTAAACAAGACATAGACGAAACTTACAATGAAATGACTTTTGACGAAATAAATAACACAATTGAAAGACAGATAATGACACGCGGACAAAAGCAAAGTATAATAAACAGTCGTGACAAAATTTTTATGCGAAAGAGAAATTATTTATACTTTTTAACTGCAAACGGTAAATCTTGTGATGACGGATCAAAAACATTACAAAGTAGAAATTTAATTCTTAAAAATAGAGAAGAAAACTAAAATATTGAAATAGTAAAGAAAGGAAATAAAATTCATTTAATTTTTATTTGCAAAAATAATATTAATGAAAAAATAACTAAGGAAACATTACATTGTTTAACTAGTAAATTACGAGAAGCAATTAAAGAAAATTCAATTAAAATTTTAAATATTGCAAAAACAAAAGAAATTGATAATATAAAATGGGAAGAAATCTTAAATCGAATTTGAGAATCTATTATCGGAATCCCAGTTAAATTAATAATTTGTCACGGTCAGAATTCCGGAAGTTGAAAATCGAAAAGATATAATAGAAGAAGCTCATTCATCAAAAATTGGAGAACATAAAAGAGTAACTAAAACATATAATCGAATTAGACAAAATTTTTATTGGGATAATTTAAAGACTGAAATTCGAAATTATATAAATCAATGTTTACAATGTCAAAAAAGCTAGTTCGAGTCAAAACCTATGTTAATAACTGACACACTCTTTTTTTCATTTGAAAAAATATCAATGGACATAGTTGGACCTTTACCAGAAACATTCAAAGGAAATTCCTACATCCTAACAATCCAAGATCACTTAACCAAATTTTCCTTAGCAATATCTATAAAATCAATAACTGCCGTAAAAGTCGCTGACGCATTATTAAATATTTTATTTGTATTTTTGGAGCCCCTAAGGCTATATTAACAGATTAAGGAACGAATTTTATAAGTAACTTAATGAAAAGATTTACAAAACAATTTCGAATTAAACAATTTAAAACAACCTCCTTTTATCCACAAGCTAATGGAGCTTTGGAACGATCTCATTTAGTATTAATTGAATATTTGAAATAATATGTTAATAAATTTACTGAATGGGATGAATTATTAGAATATGCAACTTTCTCTTATAATACAAGTACACATGAATCAACTGGATATACTCCATATGAGTTGGTGTTTGGCAAAATGGCCAGACAATCGTCCCGTGAAATAATTAATGATACAGAAAAAGGAAAAACATATGACGATTATTTATGTGAATTAATGATAAATATTCATAACTTACAAGAATTGGCTCGAGAATGTTTAATAGCTTCAAAAATTAAATTTAAACATTATTATGATCGGAAAATTAATCCACAAGAATTTCAAATTAATGATCAAGTTTTCCTTTTATGTGAACCAAGAAAAGGAAAATTAGGAGATCAATATTCTGGACCACATATAATAACAGATATTTTATCAAATGGAAATATCAAAATTCTTTTTAAAGGAAAACCAAAGAGTGTTCATCCTAATAAAATTCGAAAAACCAAAAAATGACAATTACCTAAGAAATTAAACTTGTACCGCACAACAACTTCAATTTGATTCATAATAATATTTCTTTTAAAACAGATGGAAGCGAAAATCTTCCTCTTAATTCTCATGCAGAACATCTTGATAGAATAAAGCTGTGGAATTATCGGCTTTGACTGCAGAACGTCAAACCCGAACGTAACAACATTGTCGTTAATGGAAATAGAAGAATGTAATATATCGCTATAATCGAACCACAAATACAAGAAACTAAAATTCAATTATTACAATTGTCGAAATTCGAATCTATCAATATTATACAATGCAAAGTCTCAATTTTGCGAACAATTTATTATTGCGACATGTATTCACATATACTGTACAAAATGCGCAAACAGAATATATAATCGACACAACATTCGACCAATAAAAATATGCTCAAAACCGGGACATTAACTGTAAACATAAATAACATAATTAACGGATTAAAAGTAAATTATACAACTTCGCGACCAATTATTTTTGCTGGATCTGTAACAACCGATGGAAAATGCTTTAGAACACTCGGATCCATATGGAACTTGGCAAGATGTAGTTGTACAAGGAATAATGATTATAAGTTTATTTTCATATCAAGCTGTAATAAATATTGAAACAAATCAAATTCATTTAAAAACAGGAACAATTTGTCAATATTCAGATGGAAATCGCATAAATATCGAAGGTAGATATACTTTTTGGGAAACCATACCAACAAATTTTTATAAATTTAATTATTATGACGTATTATATGAAGGAAGAGCAAACAAATGATTAGTAACATAAATGAAAAATTACAAATAATTTATTCCTTGTCAACTCAAAATATAACTTTTGCGCTTACTCAAACTGGAGAAGAGTTTTTTTGCGGATATACTTTAATAAAAACAGAAAATCCAAAATTATTAATTCTTGAAATTAAAACTGAAGAAACTTTTATTCAAAAACGAAAATTATCAGTTGAAAATTTAGATATTTTTGCTTATGTAAATTCAAAATTTGTTTATGAAGAAAGACACATGAACGAACACAAATGAATCATTTATACACAGATGTACTTAAACAACGATGCAATTTGGAGCAACAAATTATGAAAAATGCGCTTAGCATAGCCACACATTCTCCAGACGATTTCGCATATCAAATTATGAAAGGATCTGGATATATGGCAATAATATCAGGAGAAGTTGTCCATAGAATCAAATGTACTCCAGTCGAAGTTAAAATTCATCATACGAAGGAATATTATCAACAATTATCAGTATTAAAAGGAAATGAAACATACTTTTTAGCACCACGAACTCATATTCTTTTCAAAACCGGAACGCAAATCACTTGCAGCAGAATAATTTCAACAATGTATTATTTAAACGATGGATGGTATAAAATTACACCAATTCTGGAATACAGCAAATCTCCATTAAAACTAACACTGATGACGAAATCGACTTGGCAATACAACGACCCTGGATCATTGGCAGCAAGCGGCATATATACAAACAGCGAACTCGAAAATTTACAAGACCATATCATGTTTCCAGCAGAGAAGAACGGAATTTTAAACACAATGGCTCGTGGCGTAATAGGAGAACCGACCTTATCTCAAGGAATATTACTCTCTCATCTTCTCGACAAAAACTCTCTATATAAAATTACCGAATCTGCATGGAAGAAAATTTGGGAAACATTTCTATCTATCGGCAATGCAAGTGCAGGACTAATTGAATTGTATTTCTGCATAAGAACAATCAAGTTAATCAGGAGACACGGTAGTGTCTCGGGTGTCAAGTCAAGATCAACCGAGAACACTGCCATGTGACTACGCGAATCGTCGAGATTCGAGCATCTGAAATTATCGAATCTCAATAACGGCTAAACCGATCAAGTTCTAAGTAGGCTTGATCGATAGCTTGAGTCCAACTTGCATAATAAAAGTATTTTTATTTTTCTGCTACGTGTCCTACAAGCAAAGATATTGCTATGCAAAGTCCGATTTGGAAATTTTTACTTTAAGAAACGTCATCATCGTCGCCTTTGTACGGCTGCAACGTCTATCACGAGATGTCACTATTAATCTTATCGACCCAGCGGAAGAGAGTTGGGATACGTGTCTCTCGATACCTTCGAAAATCGTAAAAGTTATTAGGATAACATAATAAGATAGGAGATTATAAAAAAAAAGTAAATAATTGAATAAAAAATTGCTATCTATTTTATCGATTGCCGCCGGTAATATAATATAATACTTCAAAATGTCTGATATCACTATAAAATTACCTTTTTTTTAAAAAAGGTAAAAAAAGGGTGTCAAGTATAGTGGAATATTTCAAAATGTCTGATATCACTATAAAATTACCTTTTTTTTAAAAAAAGGTAAAAAAAGGGTGTCAAGTAGTGGATATTGCTAACTCAAATGATTGTGTAAAATTTATATTAAAGATTTGATATCAATAATTGGCGCCAAGTTATAGTCCTCTCCTACAAACATGGAGCTACAAGTTCATTAGTTAGTCAAATTATATATTTCAATCGTATAAAAGATTTGATAAACCACTGTTTTAAAAAAATAAAACTCAAGTAGTAGTTTCTTTAATTTAAAAATAATAAAAACCAAATTATATGTATATCTTTCTATCCATTAAAAACTTCTTTTTCTAACCCAAGTGGTAGTAATTATTTAGCTTTAAAATATTATTATATCACAAAATTGCTTTTCTCAACCTACGTTTTTATCACAAAGAATTATAAAGTAACAGTATAAAATAAATGATAAAATTTTATTTAAATAAAAAAAATTTTTATGTAAAAACACTTGGCGCTGCTCATACCTCTAAAAAGAACAGAATAAGATGGGTGTGTGTGTGTGTGTGTGTGTGTGTGTGTGTGTGTGTGTGTGTGTGTGTGTGTGTGTGTGTGTGTAATTATAATTTAATCATATTAAATAATAAATTTTGTCTTTATTTGTAACATTCAAATAATCTCATCATTAGTTTTGCATTTTCGTTTGATCTAAGCAGCGCCAAGTGTTTTTACATAAAAATTTTTTTTATTTAAATAAAATTTTATCATTTATTTTATACTGTTACTTTATAATTCTTTGTGATAAAAACGTAGGTTGAGAAAAGCAATTTTGTGATATAATAATATTTTAAAGCTAAATAATTACTACCACTTGGGTTAGAAAAAGAAGTTTTTAATGGATAGAAAGATATACATATAATTTGGTTTTTATTATTTTTAAATTAAAGAAACTACTACTTGAGTTTTATTTTTTAAAACAGTGGTTTATCAAATCTTTTATACGATTGAAATATATAATTTGACTAACTAATGAACTTGTAGCTCCATGTTTGTAGGAGAGGACTATAACTTGGCGCCAATTATTGATATCAAATCTTTAATATAAATTTTACACAATCATTTGAGTTAGCAATATCCACTACTTGACACCCTTTTTTTAAAAAAAAGATAATTTTATAGTGATATAATAGACACACTAATTCATGGCTATGCACTTCACACAATTTATTGGTCAGTATATCTCATCAGAGCGCTTTGGGACTCACAAATCTTTTATTACATCTGACTAAATGAAAACCTCAAAAAGAAAGAAAATTAGAAGAAAAAGATTAGAAGAAGGAAATCAATAAACAAATGAATAGCAAGAAATAACACAAATACCTACACAACAACAAACACAAGTCGAAATAGAAAATGAAATTGAAAATTCAAGTCAAACTTTTATCCGCAATGAAACTCAACAAACCCTATACCCGCAATTGTAATAATAAGAAGAGATAGCAAAAGACAGCACGAAAGGCGAGTCCTATATCGATCAGACAAAACATGTATCAAGCGATAAACTAAGATAATAGATACGAATTCTTACGGTAGAGTTAATTAACAGTCGAAGTTCAATTGTGCAAGGAGAAAGAGCAAAGAATTATAATAGTACATCAATAATAAATAACTTTACAAAAACAATTCAGGTAAATTTTAAAATACTTTTAATTCATCTAAAAAATTATTTTTTCAAAAATTAAATTTTATTAATTTTTATAATATAAAAGAGAAAATGAAACTGCCAGCACAAAAAGAGGAAGAAAAGCCATAATTAGATGGCGTACTGCCACAGAATCATCCAGACGCCTATGAATCTTTACTGCGAGGAACAACAATGTGCGTAATGGCAATTAATGAAGGAGAGACAATCTACAGGGAAAGAGACATACCCTATAGACGAGTATGCGATGAATGTTTTTGGGATATTGTTCTTGACATTCACAATTTTATCGAAGAAGTAAGGAACTGGCACACGCTTTGTAAGGTCGAAGAACAAATTGAAGGAATAAAACGAATATGTTATTGTTGCGGAAAAATTGTATTAAATTTAAGACCAGCTCAAGTGTTAAATGCGTAGAAGAATTTATTAATAATGAAGAAAAATTTTATTGGAAAGATGAAACAAATAGATATGCAAAATTATGAAAATGTTGAAAACTAATTACTACAATTAAATATTATATACACATACATAGAAATAATATAGTATAGAAATAATACAGTATTAATAAATTAATAATTTTATATATAATACAAATATGCAAATATAAAATAACTTTATTTTTATAACTTAAAATTTAATTTGTAACTTAAAAAAACATATATATATATATATATATATATATATATATATATATATATATACACATATTAAAAAAAATAATCGATAAAAATATAAAATCAAATATAAATATATATATATATATATATGTTTATTCATTCTCATAATATGTAATCAATTCCCAAATAAAAATAGTATAATAATAATAAAAATAAAAGAATATACATATATAAAAAAAATTCACACAAACATTGCGTATACATGCATACACTACCAAGGACATACATACACTACAATACATAAAAACTGAAATAGGAAGCAACAGATCCACACTAAACACTTGTCCGTAACGAAACCCAATACCCTTACCTCCTAAAACAAAAGAGCGTTATAAGATAAGAATATAGCTAAGAGCCAAGAGCCTTGCCGAATAAAAGAATCACTTAGAACAATTCTGTTCCTCGTCTGAGACAGACTCTATCGAATATACACTGTCGAAAATTTTATACCAATAAATACAAAATGCAAAAAGATAAAAAAGAAATAGAAAATTTTAAAAAATTAATGGGAGATCCAGAATTTAAATGTGCTGTAAGTAAATGAGAAAAATTAATTAATAAAATAAATATAATAATAAATTTATTTCCTTTCAAGATGCAGAAACGACAAAAACAAACAGAAAATTATAAAAGGATGCTGGGAGATTCGGACCTGAAGTGTATTTCAGGAACGGACAAATATAACTATAACATATTTTACCAAACCACACCTCCCGGAAGAAAAAGCTGCGAGGACTTTTGATCCATCAAAGGATGGCGCAATAGAATATAAAAAGATACTCCTTGGAGCATGGCACAGTTATTCATATACATTAGATTTTTTTCTGTAGGAACATTTAAAAAGTTATATCTATCGTGAACCATTACAAAGCCGAAGAGAATTAAATGATAGAATTTAGAGGTTTTAACAAATTTATTTTGAATTATTATGCATATTACTTCAATAAAAACATAAAAACATTTAAAATAAATTATAAACATTTAAAATAAATCTTTGTTTTCAGAATAGCATGCTTAGGTGCTGTTTAGATAAAAATGGAATTATTACTAAATTTTCAGTAATGTTAAAAAAGTTTATAACAGCACAAATTGCAATGAAATTTACAAGTTCTAAGAAAGTTAATAAGTTTCTTATGTGTAATACCGCCTTTTTTTAATTGCATGAAGAGCATGAAGAGACATGTTTTTAATATCTTTACGTTATAAACCATATTTTATTCAATTTATATGAATGTTTCAATTTTTATTTTTATCAATTTTCTTTTTTATATTATTATGTGATACTACTTAACGAAAGTATTGTAGAGATATCTGTATCAGAAAAGGACATTTTGAATTCCTTAGGAAAAGTGTTATCAAATGCTCAAGACTGGGATAGTGGAAGAAAGCAAGTTAATAATGTGACTGCAATATCACCTACTTCAAATTTAACATATATAGTATGTCAGAAAATAAAAGTAGTAGAACGGCACAAACATTTCTTTAATAAATTAATAAAAAATAAAATAGAAAAAATAGAATTTGTTCAATCTATGTAAGAAGAATCGAACAATTACAAGAAAAAAATAAGAAATTATATAAATTTTTTTCTTATTTTATATACAATTTTTCCATTGTGATATTATAAAGTTAGTGTTCCTAATAGGTTAGTAACATTGTTCTCAACATATCCATTCTTTAATTTCTACTTTTGTCAACATTATATCTTATAATTTTTTTTTATTATTAGCAAATATATAGATATAATTAATTTTTGAAAATAAAATTTTTTTTAGAAAAAAAATATAAAGTTTTCATGATATAGGCAATCCGAATGTAACAATAAGGTTAATGAGAATCATAGTGCCAAAAATTTTCAGAATATAATGCTTTACTATTTTTAATATAATATATATTATGCATAAAAGATTTCTTGCATTATGAATCTCATTAGCCTTGAAATTTTACAATTAGCAAATAAACACAAAATATGAAATATTATTAGAACAAAACTGCTTAGTTTATGAGCAGCAAGCTTGCTTATTAAGCAACTGAAGAGTTTATTTATTTATCTTATTTTTGTTCAGTAAATGGATTAATGCTTTTGTGCATTTTTTGTGTGAAGTAACTGCACGAAAAATATCTGTATATTACATCCTGATAATCGTTGATACATCTTGATCTCTATAAATAAAAATGTAGCACACATACCTTGCTAATCCCTACGCACTCTCTATTTAAATGCATAGATCAAAATTATGATCCAAATTAAGCTTGCCTAACAAGAAATAAAGATTTAAATAAATTACTGAAATACAGCAAAAAATTACACAAAATAGGCACAATAATGATTAAATAATAACATCAATTCATCAAAATCAAATTAAAAGGCAAATATATAGGCAGCAAGTAAAAGGTGTGCAAATGTACATATAGGGGCAGCCAGAGAATAGCATTATAATACAATAGCTATCCGGCGACCGATGTGAACTTAGCGCCCAACTTTAAAAAATTAAAAAATTGTTTATACCATAGGTTTGTACCATTTTTTATTTTGTTTGTATCTAACGGATTAAAAAGTTACAAGGGGGATAAAAAATCGTCAGCACTTAACTTTAAGATATTTAAAAACGACCAACGCCATTCGAAACAGCATCGTTTGTACCTCTTTTCAAATCGTTTGTACCTCAACGAAATCGGAAGTACAGTCTTTTCAAAATACGTCCAAGAGATACTTTTGTCATTTTTCGAGATAGCTCAAAACGGCCAGTGCTATTCGAAAGAGCATCGTTTGTACTGACGATTTTTTCACCCCCTTGTAACTTTTTAACCCGTTAGATACAAACAAAAAAAAAGTGGTACAAACAGGTACAAACGAGGTACAAACCTATGGTATAAACAATTTTTTAATTTTTTAATTTTTTAAAGTTGGGCGCTAAGTTCACATCGGTTACTCGGCGCCCATGAAAATAGTTTCTCAAAAGAAATTAATTGATAGATAAGTAAAGTAAAATGAAATTAATGGATAGAATGTAATTATATCAATAAAAATTACATCAAATGAGCTAAACCTGATTAAAATAAATTAAATCAAAATCAAAGTTAAATTAAAATTGATATATGAGAAAATTTGGAATTATTCATTTAATAATCAAAGATAATTAAAATTAAATAAGATAAATAATTAGAATAACAATTAATAATTAGAGTAAGAAGATTTAGGTAGTAAATAGTGTAAGAATATAAGAAATATGAATAAAACTCAATTGAATTAATTAGATTAAATTAAAGTTAAGCTGAGTCAAACTGAATCAGAGATTGAAATAGAAATGAGAATATTGATGAGTATATATAATACTATAGAGATAAATAAAAATTATATAAATTTAAACAGAAACAATAAAATAATAAACAAACTAAATTAATATGCAATTTAATAAGTAAAAGCAGTTAAAATGATGCATACTAAAAATATAAACAAGCATAAATCAGATTAAATAAATATACATTCCATATTGCAGATAGTATAATACTGTCAAAACGATTGATAATAAAATGTAAATAAATAAATAAATGAGTAAATAAGGCCTAATAAAGCAAGTGATTAATCAAGCAATTTATTAAAGTAAAGTATGTATCAGTATGTATCAATATCTGATAATCAATATAAAGATAATTAAATATAATAGTGATGCAGTATAATAAGAAAATTAAATAAACAAGAGTGAAAAAGTATATTATTAATAAAATCAAAGAATTTAAAAAATAGCACATACAAAAAATTTATTATCAGCAAATAGTTGAATATATAGTTGAAATAAAATCAAAATAATATTAGCAACAAAAGACTAATAAGCAAGTCACTAAGATTAATAAGCTACAAAGAATAAGATAATAATTACGGTAATAAATAAGCTATTATCACTCACTGTAAAAGGCATAGTACACAGCGTCACAATTCAAATAAAGTGGAATAAATAAAAAAGAACATACCAGGTTTCGATTGAAACAAAGTTGTAGATATATGATATGATAAATATCAGAACTTCAATATTTCAAAGCAATTTCAGACTGAATCCAATATGTAGATGTATGTCGACATATGTCCGCAGAGGGAACGTAAAAGATATCCAAGAGCACGAACTTCAAACCACTCCACCGCCAGATCGGCAAGATGATATTGACGGAATAATTCGCTGAATCCGTCACAGTAGATTACATACTACATAATATCCGGAGGACGCGACCTAACTCGCAAATATTATACGAATATTGCGTATTATTTATTGCCACATGTCGATGTTTCGGTCACTTGTATTCACTTATATCACACAATCTAATGATAAAATATTAACATAAAGTAATCAAGCCGCGCACAGTCATACCGACTTCTCGGACAGCACACACGGTCCCACTCAAGAGAGTTAAAAGCTATATACCATATATATTTCTAGCAAAGTTCACTGAAATCTAGAATGTTTCACTTCAGACATTCCGGTCAATCGTTATTCACGGCCATATTAATTTCGCTTTCGTTTCCGGTATTTCAACTCATGCGCATGCGCCATGTCGCATTCACAGTACGCACGCGCAAGCTAGACTGGCTATCGAGCAGATAAATGTTATGTCCTTTTGACAGAGGCACTTCTAAAAGCAGTTACAATCCAATACGTAAAATCTCTCGATCAAATGCATTTCAAAGGCAACAAATGACAACTCATTCCATTCAGTAAATCGTACAACTATGGGTCTGTTCTTTTTAGTTGAACTGGCTGCACTAGTTCAAAGTTTATCTTTCTTCTTTTAGTGTAAAAAAGAAAGATAAACTGTGAACTAGTATAATCAGTTCAGCCAAAAAGAACAGGTCTTATCTTATACGTACACGTCAACGTCTCGCGCATATGCATAACATCCGTACACCAACATATTGAAGAATCATAAAAATTATAAAAACTATAGAACTTAAATGCCGTTCACAAAGCTTATCACTTATTTATAAAGAATAAGAAGAGCTTTATAAAGAACAGTTAGATACCTCTAAGTGTCGGTCCACAATAGGTGATTTAAGCTTTAAGAAGTAAGAAATTGACCAATTATAATCGAATATGAAAAGAATACTCGACTATGATTAGTCATTTTCTTACGGCTTAAAGATTAAATACTTATTGTGGACCGACACTAACACGAACTCATTGCCTTCGAACAAAATGTTATCAGCCAACGCACACACATGTACACATACATACGCTGCCACACTCACATCAGTGTTTATTTCTTCACTACTTTTTTATTCCAGGATGTATTGTTCTTTTTATTTAAAATCTCAATCAAAGTATTCATATTCTCATTCATTTTTTCACAATTATTTTTCAAACGTGTAAAACTTGTAAAATTCTTGTATAGATTAAATGTTATTCTTAGAAACTATACAAATAGTGAATAGCACTCAATCTGTGTAAGAATAGAATTTTTATAAGTTTTACAAGTTTGAAGAATAAGTGTAACAATGAATGAGAACATAGAGAATATTTTGAATGAAATCTTAAATGAAAAAGATTTAAATATAATGCTATGGTGAGCATTTTCCGACGTGTTCGTTTTTAAACCTAACTTAAGTAAAAATAATAACTTTGTATTTGCTTGCAAATTCTGTATGAGTAAAAAATTATCCACCAAGCAAGACTTCATTAACAAATTAAAAGAAATATATAAGTTTTTAATTACATCCTAATATTTATATCATATTTTATATATCAGGAAACACGGTAGTGTCGGTAGTTCTCGAATGTCAAGTCAACCGAGAACTACCGTGTGAC
>JAECZD010000101.1:0-47500 GCA_024349325.1 Pogonomyrmex californicus | reverse complement strand
AAAACTTCTCTTAATGAAATAAGATATCAAACAACTAAAAATGAATAATTATTACGTACAGTTAGTAAATATACTAATGATTTGCAAAAAAAAGATGTCTCTATAACTGGTTTAACTGAAATATGTGTTTGGAATCAATTAGATTCTTTTCACATTTTACAAAATATGAGTTGTGATATAATGCATGATGTATTTGAAGGTGTTTGTCAATATGATATGAGTAAATTAATACTACATTTTATAATCAATTTTACAATCAAACCTGTTTACATTAGAGAATCTTAATGATAGAATAGGTACGTATGATTTTGGTTCTGAAGAAGAGAACCGCCCACCATTCTTGAAAATAGAAAGAATTAAGAGGTTTAATCTAAGTTTTTCTGCGAATAGAAACGATAACGTTTGTTATTCATTTTGATCTTATCATTGGGCATAAAATTCCTAAAAACAATGATTTTTGGGATGTATAGTTTTGCTTAAACAAGATTGTAACTATATTATTTTATGTAACTATATTATTACACCATTTTTTATTTCACATTGCCTAGATTATTTAAATGCACTAGTTACTGAGCATCATCAACTTTATTTATATTTATTTAAAGATACATTTAAAACGTCTCTATCTCGGGTAAGATGTGTTTCGCGGGATAGCGTCAGTCGGATGGTCAAGATTATTGAAGAGAAATAAAATATCGAGAGCCTTTTCGATTTTATACACCAGATCTATATTTAGCGTTAACTTCATGTATTTACAGTTTTACTGACTGAGTTTTGGTATGTACAATATTTACAAGGATTTGTCCCGGAATTTCGCCTTTGGTTCCGTGAAAAGCGGCGCAGGTTCCGGGAATCGTACAATAGATTTGGCTCGCGGTCGGTTCCGTGAATTCGGCGCGTTCACGGTAGGCGCGGCGCGGGCGCGACGGTGCGAGGGGTCTTCGGCGCGCTTGTTATGACGGATCAGCTGTTCGTGCGTTTCGTCGTGCGTACTGTCCGTTTGAGGATTTTGTGCTGTGGTCTTTGGAATGCAGGAAGCTCCCTGCTTCTTGACCGTCAGCGGCGGAAGGTGCGCACAAGGGCTTGCTTTTAGAGCCCAGATTGAAAAGCCCCTCAATCTGTGATAAAGCTTGTGCGCTGTGGATGAAAGGAGCGATCGGCCAGAAGCTCCTGGCGCGATAGGAAGCATCCTAGATCGCTTTGTGTTGGACAGGACTGGAAGTGTCGAGAGCAGTACTGGACGTTTTACTGTCTCGCCTGTGATAGGTAGCGATCATCCACCGGAGTCGCTTAATATACCCGAGTCAGTCGTCGGTCGGGAGTAGTCGGGTACTGGTCGGCAGAACTCGGGTCGAGGGATGCTCTCGCCGGAATATTCGCGATAATTCGCCGAACGCGCTCGATTATTCCGCGAAGATGTTCAGTGGCGCGGTCGGCAGCGGGGCCGGCGGCGGTGGCCTAACCGGTGCGTGTTTATTCACGCTCTGCGCACGTGAAGCCGTGTGATTTCCGTTTTGCTTCGTCTGATGTTCGACGTGATTTTACGAGGGTGGGATGGCGGAAGGATGGCCGTGTCGATGCCCCGACGGTTGATCGGTCGGGGACTCTTAATATTATTTTAAACAATGAGAGGGGTGAGTCGTTTTATCACCCCCTTCTTTATGTGCCCGAATTTTGGGGCATACTCAATATATTCTGCGCCACGTGCGCAGGCGACCTTCGTGGTCAAACCGCAGAACGTATTTCTCGTTACCGCGGCGGGCCCGATATTTACGTCCGATGTACGCTGCGAAGTACGGTACCGAGAATTTGAGGCCTGGCGCTAGCTCGACTTTCACGGGTGGTGGTCTGGCTGGTCCGAAGGGAACTCCTAGACCCTGGTCGTCGGTCGCTGTACGTCCGATGTTGGTGGCGATTGTTGGTACAGGAGTGTTGTTGTTGCAGTCCGGAACGGTCGCTGTCAAAAAATTGCGTGAGTACTGCGCTCAACCCGGTCGTGCTGGCATCGGTCTGCAGGTAAAATTGTCGGGAAAAATCCGGGCAAGCTAATATTGGCGCGGTCGTTAGTCGTTTTTCAGTGTTTCAAAGGCTTGTCTCTGGGGTTCCCCCCAGGTCTAGCGTTCTTGCGGCCCTGGCGGTAGGTTCTCGTGGGGCGGCCACGTTTCCTGGCCGACGGCGCACCAAAGGTGGTGGTGTCATCAACGCTAGAGCTTTCCTGCGCTGCTGGACGTCGGATCGTTGAATGAGCGTTCCGACACGGGGCACTGTTCGTGGGAGGTGGCTGGTTCCGTGGAGTTTCGTCGTGCCTGCTGCTGCTGGTTCCGCTGATTCCGCCGGGTGGTGTGCAAGCTTTGGAGGAGCGATTGCTTTTTCGGGGCCTTTCCCGCTTTCGGCCTGTCCGGTAGGTGCTTTCGGGCCGCTGCTCTTCGGCGTCAGGAGTCGGTCCCAGAGCTCGTCGAGTCCCGGTTTCACGGGATCGTATCCTGACGGATCGACGCACTCCAGTAGGCGATCGATGTCCTCTAAGATATCGTCCATCATCGTTATCGATTTCTTGACTGACTCGTCCCGCCGTTTTAGTCGGTTGTCTCGTCGTCTAGATCCTCCCTCTCCTGTGCTGATTCCCCCATCACGCCGGCGCGTCATCGTGATCGAGAGTGTCTTCGTTGTTCTCCGGGGCTAGTTCGTCAACGCTCGTCTCGGTCGGGGGCTCGCGTTCCGCGTGAGATGGTTTTAGGTCCTGCAGGTGCGTATGGCGGTACCACTTTCCCCGTGGACCTCGGAGATCGAAAATTAGGGAAATAGTTCTTCAGAGGATACCTTCAGGGGACCGATAAATTTCGGCGCTAATTTCGCATTAAACGCAGTACTTTTGTTGGAGAGGGGGTGGTTCCGCTTCCATACCCACTCTCCTACTTTCGGTCGCCAGGCCCGGCGGCGCAAATCGAAATATTTTGCCTGCTTTTGAAATGCTCGCGCCAGATTGATTCGCACAAGTTCATATGCGTCTTGCAAGCGGCGGTATATGGTGCTAGGCTTGTCGGGTGGTCGGGTGCGGAGGAGCGGCGGGTGGTGATGGTACGGGGAGGCTGGATTTCGCGGCCGTATATCAGGAATGCGGGCGTGTAACCCGTCGTTTCCTGGACTGCCGAATTATAAGCGAAGCGCAGCTTGTTCAAATGCTCGTCCCAGCGTTTATGCTCGCGGCCCACATATTGCGAGATCATTGTTTTGATCGTACGATTCGTCCGTTCCGTCGGGTTACAATGCGGCGCATAGGGAGGTGTGAACCGCTGTCCAATGCCGAGAGCTCGTAAAAGACGCGTGACGGGCGCGGAATGAAACTGTGTCCCGTTGTCGGAGAGGATTTCGTCGGGACACTCGTGTCGGTAAAAGATATTTTTGGCTAGGCTTTGCGCGATCGCTTCGCCGGTGGCTTTTCGCAGAGGGCATATTTCCATCCATTTTGAAAACCGATCCTGCATGTTTAATAGTTACATATATCCGCGATTCGAGTGTGGCAGTGGTCTCACCAAGTCTATGGTAACCTGCTGCCATGGTTGATTTACCGTGGTGGCGTGCATCATTCCCGGAGGTTTACTCTGTTCTACCTTGTAGGCTTGACAGCTCTCGCAATTTCGAACAGAGCGCGCGATGTCGCGAAACATTCCGGGCCAGTAGAATTCTCGGGCGGCCCATGCGATGGTTTTCGCGATTCCGAGATGTCCGGCGGTAGGTTCTTCATGCACGCGCCTCATCACCCCGGTGCGTTCCTGGGAGGGGACGCATTGCTTCCATTGTTCCTGGGGCGGGGTCTCGTGGAAATTTAAGTCGTGAAGTACGTGATGGAATAGTCGTTTTTGCCGAATGCAATAATCTGGTAGTTCGTGGGGATTGACACGAATTTTTTTCCATATCCGGTCGTACCAGGAGCACCGTGCCTGTTTGATCGCGGCGACGATTGTTTGCCGAGAAAGTGCATCCGCCACGCGGTTGAGGGTTCCCTTTCGATAACGGATATTAAATTGGTACTGCTGCAATTCAAACGTCCAACGTCCCAGTCTCCCTGTCGGTGATTCTAAGCCTTGTAGTCACTTCAGCGATTGATGGTCCGTTATCACCGTGAATTGATATCCTTCGAGATATCCCCTTATTTTATTAATTCCCCAAACGACCGCGAGACACTCCAATTCCGTGGCGCTATAATTCTGCTCCGCGGCATTTAACATGCGACTGGCATAAGCAATTACACGCTCTCCTTCCATAAAAAATTGCATGAGTACTGCGCCCAACCCGGTCGTGCTGGCATCGGTCTGCAGGTAAAATTGTCGGGAAAAATCCGAGCAAGCTAATATTGGCGCGGTCGTTAGTCGGTTTTTCAGTGTTTCAAAGGCTTGTCTCTGGGGTTCCCCCCAGATCTAGCGAGCGTTCTTCTTTGTTAGTGCGATGAGCGGGGCGGCGACTGTCGCGAAATCTTGTATAAATCGACGATACCATGAGGCAACTCCCAGAACTGTCAGACCTATTTGACGGTTGTCGGGGATGGCCTTTGTTTTTTCGGGGTCTGTTTGGATCCCTTTCGGCTCACGATGTGGCCGAGATATTTTAATTCGTCCACGCAGAATCATTTTTCCGGGTTAATCCGATCCGTAGACAGGCAGCGCGTAGTCGTTGGAAAACCTCGGCGAGGTGTTCGAGATGTTCGGGAAACGTACAACTCGCCACGATAATATCATCTAGATAAGCGAATGCGTAAGGTTCTAACTCTAGGCCGATCACGTCCAACAGTCACTGGAACGAGGCCGGTGCTGCATGTAGTCCGTGGCATTACTTTAAATTGCATTAATTGCATTAAATTGCATTAATCCCCGACCCGGTACGGTAAATGCCGTCAGCGGTCGGCTTGCGGGAGTCAGTGGTACCTGCCAGTAGCCATTCCGTAAATCTAATGTCGACAAAAATTGTGCGTAATTTATCCAGAGTGGCCGTGATCTGTGGAAGTGGATACGCGTCTCGTTCGGTGATCTCATTTAAACGTCGGAAGTCTATGCAGAACCGTGGTTTGCCGTCACGTTTTCGGACAATTACTACCGGCGAACTCCACGCGCTTTCAGATGGTTCAATTACCCCTTCGCGAAGCATGATGTCTACTTCGTCGTCGATCACGCGCTGCATCGCCGGATTACGCGGCCGGTATCTTTGCTTGATTGGAAGCGTGCCTTTTTTCAGGCGGATATGGCCGCAGAAGTTCGGTCGGACCCCGAACCTCCTTGAATTTCCGCATTTCATTTTTTAAAAAGTGATGGAGCTTGATGCTCTCGGTTTCGCCGTGTTGTCTAGCGGCGGAGACGCGGGCCGGCGTGATGTCCTTCCCCTTGTCGAATTGCGGTGGCACAAGTTTTATATTCGATTTTCCCCACAGATCTACCCCGATGAGCATTTCGCTCTCTAACTCGGGTAAGATGTGGAAGTGGTGCTCGATGGTTTGCCCTTCGATTCGCACGGGAAGCTTAACGGTGCCTGATATCTCCACGGATGAGCCGTCCGCGAGTTTGGCCTGGCTCGCGATGTCGTCGGGTACGAAGCGGAGTTCCTGCATGCGGCGTGCAGTATCCCGATTGATGAACGAAATTTCGGATCCGGTATCTACCAGCGCGATTATCGATTGATTGCAGATCTTGATTTAGAGTGCGGTCGTGGCGTGAACGTTACTTGCGGGGCCGGGATTCGTTCGCGTTTGTCCCAGCCCCGGCGGCTTTTCCCGCCGGTGCGTGACATTCTCAGGTGAATACTCCGTCCTGTCTGCATTGTGAGCAGAATTTACGCGGGGGGCGCTGACAATTAAAGCTCGTATGTCCGCATTGTTTGCACCGCCAGCAGTGTTCGACTCGGTTATATATGGCGGCGACGATTGGTTTCGTGAATGCAGGGGAGTCGTGTTTTACGGCTGTCGTTGCCGTTTTCCATTGTCGTAAGATATCTTCAAAATCCGCCGCCAGGTCTTGGAATGTCTCGAGATCGTTAGCGTCTTGTCGGCGGATATACATCTTGTACTCGGGATGCATTTTCGTAGATTTGCTCCGCCTGTGCGGCCGTTGAAAATCCTCCGGCGCGACGCATCATGGTTTCTACTTCACTGGCGTATTTATGAAATTTCTCATCTGGTTTTTGTGCACGACCGGTGATATCTTTTAATAATTGATTGCGGTAACGGCGTGAACAATATTGTGTTCGAAAGGCGTCGCAAAATTGTTCCCACGTACTCCACTTGTGTCGCTGATTTCGATACCACGAGAGCGATTCCCCTCTCAGCAGTTCTGGTAAACCGAGTATGAGATGTTGATCCGTACGCGAGACTTAATTCTTCGACCCGTTCTAGGAAAGCCCACGGGTCCTTGCCATCGAAGTGGCAGCCCCATTTTCTAATTTTGTAACAGAGCATCCGAAAGATGCTCTGTTACTAGCGCGCGCTAATGCGGCCCGCGCCATCCGAGGGCGCCCGAATACTCCCGACCGCGATCGACCGACACACGCGCGCCGACGAGCTGTCACGCAGCGACGACGTGACAGCTATTGTTACATTAACAAATGCTAACAAACTAAACGGTGACACGTGGCGCGGATACGGGTATAAATACCCGACAAATTTTAAGACGAACAGTCCTATCCGCTCCTCCGACCTGTCCGTCACAGACAACCGTTCCGACCAGAACAGCGAGAGAAGATTTTCTCAGCGAATACCGAGCGTTCTCCGTATTCCTGTTCTATCCTTTCTCGAGACTTCAGAGTGTTCTCAGCTTTCTCGCTCTCGCAACGAATACCGAGCGTTCTCGATATTCTTGCATCTCCCATCTGGAGAAAAATCGGAGTGTTCTCAGATTTTCCTCCTCCCGACAATACCGAGAGTTCTCAGTATTGTCGCTCCATCTCATCTCGAAAGTCGGAGCGTTCTCGGACTTTTCCGTGACATCCGCCCCACGTGTCACGGCTAGCGTCAACGATTGCCTAGCAACGCACACGCGCGGGCCCGGTTGCCTGGCAACGCGCATACCGATACGACTCCCGGCGTCCGACATATCCGTGATCGAATCGCGTTACATCACAAAGCGACCAGCGAAGACAAACGGCAAAGAACAACTGCGCAAAACGAGAGGCGTCACCAATTTATTATAATTAGAAATTAAAGCCCAGCGGCCGCAGCACCTCACACGAACCCGGCATCCGACGAGCGATAACCGAGCGCACGTCCCCGCGTCCGTGCCCAGAGATAAAATCCGAGTAACGCAGGGACGTACCGTTACAATTTGATTAATGGTTTTCGCGGTGGCTTGCCCTGAATCGTTCTCGGTCATTTTAAATACGGTCATGGCGGCTGGTACGTCGAAAGATTTAGCCGCGCTGGCCGCGTTTTCCGCTTTTACCAGTTCCCGTAATCATTGGCGCAAAATTTCTGTCCCCTCGGTTTCGGCGTGACGACGCGTAAGTTCGATCTCCAGCTCTTCTTTTTTAAGACGATGCACCCAGTCAGTCGTTGGCATTTTTTTTCCGATATTTTATTTCTCTGTTACGGTCCCTGTTCGGGCGCCATAAAACGTCTCTATCTTGGGTAAGATGTGTTTCGCGGGATAGCATCGGTCGGATATATTGTCAGGATTATTGAAGAGAAATAAAATATCGAGAACCTTTTCGATTTTATATACCAAGATCTATATAGCGTTAACTTCATGTACAGTTCACTTCATTTACAGTTTTACTGACTGAGTTTTGGTATGTACAATATTTACAAGGATTTGTCCCGGAATTTCGCCTTCGGTTTCGTGAAAAGCGGCGCGGGTTCCGGGAATCGTACAATAGATTTGGCTCGCGGTCGGTTCCGTGAATTCGGCGCGTTCACGATAGGCGCGGCGCGGGCGCGACAGTGCGAGGGGTCTTCAGCGCGCTTGTTATGACGGATCAGCTGTTCGTGCGTTTCGTCGTGCGTACTGTCCATTTGAGGATTTTGTGCTGTGGTCTTTGGAATGCAGGAAGCTCTCTGCTTCTTGACCATCAGCGGTGGAAGGTGCGCACAAGAGCTTGCTTTTAGAGCCCAGATTGAAAGCCCCTGAATCTGTGATAAAGCTTATGCGCTGTGGATGAAAGGAGCGATCGGCCAGAAGCTCCTGGCGCGATAGGAAGCACTCTAGATCGCTTTGTGTTGGACAGGACTGGAAGTGTCGAGAGCAGTACTGGACGTTTTACTGTCTCGCCTGTGATAGGTAGCGATCATCCACCGGAGTCGCTTAATATACCCGAGTCGGCCGTCGGTCGGGAGTAGTCGGGTACTGGTCGGCCGAACTCGGGTCGTAGGGATGCTCTCGCCGGAATATTCGCGATAATTCGCCGAACGCGCTCGATTATTCCGCGAAGATGTTCAGTGGCGCGGTCGGCAGCGGGGCCGGCGGCGGTGGCCTAACCGGTGCGTGTTTATTCACGCTCTGCGCACGTGAAGCCGTGTGATGTCCGTTTTGCTTCGTCTGATGTTCGACGTGATTTTACGAGGGTGGGATGGCGGAAGGATGGCCGTGTCGATGCCCCGACGGTTGATCGGTCGGGGACTCTTAATATTATTTTAAACAATGAGGGGGGTGAGTCGGGTGTCGTTACACATTGAAACCGAAACACGATTTTCTCCTTCATTATACACGCGTTATGAAATCTTCAGATCCATTAATAAATATTTGATGTATGTGATATGAAGCAAAACACAGACAATCAAAGATTGCTATTCATATTTCTTCTTCCAGACGAAATTTGCCATTAATTTTGGCAATTAAACATCAGTTAAAATTGTGCTACAAACTTTTTCAAAACATTGATATAAAAAGATGTATATCGTTCCGAAAGGAATTTTCAATGCAACAAATATCAAAACTTCCTAATTATCATAACTTTACAGTATTTTTTTCAAGCGTAACATTTCATGCTATAACATGGATAAATATAAAGGGCATTCTTTATAAGTCAGGTTTCATTTTAAATATTTTTTGTGAAGAAATATTTCCACTTTTTGAAAAAATTGAGTTGATATTTGTTGATAAAGATAAAAATATATTTTTTATTGTGCAATGTATGACACTATTCGATTTTCATATCATGTACAAAGCTATGAAGTAAAATATTCAAATGGATATAAAATATTCAACTGGAAATGTGTATCATACAATAGTTTATACAATATTTTACCTTATTACATAGTATTATATCAACTTCCAATATTTTATATGTAATTTTAAAAGAATAAAATATGTTTACATAATAAAATGTTACGAGGGTAGTCTGAAAAGTTTTGAGCCTTAACATGAAGATGACGTTACTCGTCAAAACTATTCTAGTACTACAATAGTATATGCTTTGAAAGACTTTTGTGAAAATTTCAGCCATTTTGGATGCTCAGTTGTTGTTTGACAGTCATTTGTGTCAGTCGATGTCAGTGTTTTTGTAAAAATGGAAAAAATTGAATATCGTGCCGTGATTAAATTCTTACATTTGAAAGGCAATACGCCTGCGCAAATTAAAATCGAGTTGGACGCTGTTTACGGGGACTCTGCCCCATCATTTGCCACCGTAAAAAGATGGACAGCTGAATTTAAACGTGGTCGTACCAGCTGATGATGAGCGTTCAGGACGGCCAAAAATTGCGACCACCGCTGATAACATTGAAAATGTTCACTAAATGGTACTGGACGACCGTCGAATCAAGGTTAGAGAGATAGCAGAGGCTATGAGTATATCGAAAGAACGCGTTTGTCATATATTGACTGAAGAATTGGATATGCGCAAGCTATCCGCCCGTTGGATACCGCGCTTGCTCACTTTGGACCAAAAACGAATTCGAATGAACATTTCCAAGGCCCTGTTGGAGCGGTTCAAGCGAAACGAGTCAGATTTTTTGCGTCGATTCATAACTGTAGATGAAACTTGGATCCACCACTACACTCCAGAGACAAAAGAACAGTCAAAACAGTGGATTGCAAAGGGTGAACCTGCTCCGAAAAAGGTGAAGACGGTTCCATCAGCTGGGAAGGTAATAGCGACTGTTTTTTGGGATAGTCACGGAATTGTGTGTATCGACTATCTTGAAAAAGGTAAACAATAACGGAAGCGTATTACGCATCATTACTTGATAAGCTGAAGGCAGAAATTGCAAAAAAACGGCCGCATTTGAAGAAGAAGAAAGTGTTGTTTCATCAAGACAACGCACTTGCTCACACTTTGGCGGTCGCCATGGCCAAAATTCGAACTGCACTTCGAATTGGTTGACCACTCACCGTATTCACCAGATCTGGCCCTCAGCGACTTTTTCCTGTTTCCTAAGCTTAAAGTTTCGCTTGGAGGACAGAGATTTTCATCGAACGAGGAGGTCATCGCATACGTAAACGCCTATTTTGCGGAGCAAGACGCCAACTACTATTTGGAGGGGTTAAAGAGGTTAGAGTATCGATGGGAAAAGTGTATCGACTTAAAAGGAGATTATGTTGAAAAATAAAACTATATTTGACCGAAAAAACTTGTTTCTATGTTAGGCTCAAAACTTTTCAGACTACCCTCGTATATTAATAATTGCATATTACATAAAATCTAATCTGCTAATCTTTTTATTATATTTTAACAGACATCTTTATTCTCTATCTTTATGACATCTAATATACACATATGCTATTATAATAAAAATACCAGCTAGGATCCATATAACATATAATAATTAATATGCACAAATATTGTAATATTCTTTATATATATAATTATGAGAACAAAAGAATTTAAATTTTACAGAAAATAGATCATTTAAAATAAGAAAATATTCTCTTTATTTTAACCAAACTTTTTTGGATATATACTATTCTTATATGATTGTTTTGTTTCGATAACAAAATGCTCTATTTTAAACTACAAAAAATCTTTGAATATCATACCAAACAGTTTTGTGTCATTAAATGATGAGTTTATTTAATAAATTCAACAAATTAATATCAGAATGGTAACTAATAGTTTAATTGATCACATACCAACAAATAGTTTTATCATCAGTAACAAAATTTTTGTTATTCATATCAAACATTTTTCTCAGTGTAGACGACGTTCCGGAAAGACGAGAACAGATCGCGGCGTGAGTGTACGTAGAATGTGACTTTCTTCGTTTATGTGTTACTGTGCAGTTCATAGTTTGTTTCTGATACAGATTAAAGACAAAAGCATACAATTTTGCTGTCCATCGTGCGTGTTTTGTAGTGACCAACGTATACGATACATATAAAATTGTATTGTGAATTGTGAGTCGCAATGGATGAAGTAACAATAGATTTATTGAAGTCGTGGGATTTCAATAATCTCATCGATCATTTTAAAGATACATTTTTTTGTATTACTGTATGTTATATTTCTTAAGACCAGTTTCACAAACGCCGGTTAACTTAATCAGCCGATTATTCCATTGGAATTGATCAATCTTATTTGTACGTTCTGCTTAACGAGACAGATGGTCAGAATTGGTCAATTGAATAACCGATTAAGCCGATTAAGTTAACCGGTGTTTGTTAAACTGGTCCTTAATAATATATATAATATATGAGTTCTTAGAAAATAAAAAATTGCACGCAATGCATTTATATTTTCGATAAAATAGATAATATGTGTTAAATATCTTCAATTGTGTATATATACTGTTACGTCCGGGGGACTTCACTTCTTCTCTTTCGGAAAAAGATAACGGCTGCTAATCAGAAAACGAAGCGCCTCGAACAATCTAGAAAAACCCTAAATAAATACACAAAAATTCCTCTCGAGATACATCTCACTATCAAAAAATAATTCTTGCGATAGACAATTTTGTCGGCACCGAAAAATTTATAACATACCAATAAAAATAAAAAATATTAACAAAATCAAATTCTTAACGGATAAGAAACGCATCGGATCGTTCGAGGATGACACTCCCCAAATTGGTGGGAAAACTAAGGAAAACGCCAATCAAGAAGAAACGATTAGCGGCCGTTGGCAAGCACACCAATGAATGATTGAGGGTGTGAAATGGCGGGTGAAATTTTCACTAACTAATTCCATCATTCGCTAGGAAATCCAGAAACATAAAAACAACCACAATTCACAGAACACCGCTCCCCTCCTTTTTCTATACTCGCAATTTTTCTAAACTATCATTCGACAAGCCAACGCAGAAATCCATCACGCCCTCAGATATTTCCACCCTTCCGGAACCCTTTAACCGCGACTTGGAGCGGATCTCTCTCTTCTCTCTTCTCATCGCTCCACCGCTCTTTTCTATCGCCTTGACGGACGGGACTATCTGAGGTTGTCGCAAAATTTTTTTTTCTCAGTTAGAATCTGTGCGCGATACTTTCATTTTCGTGTGATTCGATCCATGATCCAGCCTAGGCACCACACCTCTCGTCCATCACTAGCGCCCGCCACAACAAAAGTAAGTCCATTTTTATCACTCTTTCCCGCGGTAGACTGGCTGTTTGGTTCGCGACATCTATTCTTATCTTGACATAATTGTTTCCTTAAAACACTTCAACATTCCAAATTGGCAAGCCGCCGATTAACTCAGTGAAGCTGTCTTCCCCGATTTCTCCACATTCCGACTTAGCAAGCCGCCGATTGATTCGGTGAAGCTGCCTCCCCCGATTCCTCCAACATTCCAACCTGGCAAGTCGCCGATTGATTCGGTGAAGCTGCCTTATCACGATTCCTCAATTCTTTTACCACTCTCACCTCACTCTCTCTCTCTCTCTCTCTCTCTCTCTCTCTCTCTCTCTCTCTCTCTTACCTAACTCTTATATTTACATAATGAACCAAACGAAAGCCATCAAACGAACAAGCAAACGAAACGGGCATTGCGATACCATCAGGAGAAGCTCAACAAATGAATTCGTCGCGAAACCGGACACGCCGAGGAACTCGCGGAGCGGTTAATTGAAATAGAATCAAGACTCTCTAACATCTCTTTACAACAATACGCCACCGCCCTCCGCTCCGCGACAGAGAACAATGCACTCCAGAGAACTTTTCGTGGAGAAGTTCTACGATCTCGTCCGCCAATTTCCCCGCTCTCCCACCCATCCACCACCGGGAACTTTTTACATTAAAAGAAAGTTTAAACCCGACAACCAGTTTTGGAATCAAATCTCAAAACACCAAGTTCACGATATTATCCCCATGTACATTTCCCGTGACCCTCTTCCCTACCTTGTTCCTGTGAAAGCTTTCCGTAGCGTTCACCCTAATCCTCCGCCACACCTGCGTCCCGATCCCGACATGCTCGTAATAATCAACTTTTTGCCCCAATTAGAACAATTGGGAATATAGATATCGGATTTTTCAATTATTTGAAGTTCTATGTATGAAAATTTTGTAAGCAGAACTTCCATATTCAAATGTACACTAATATTTGCGCCACTTCGTAGAATCGTAGAATTAATATATTGTATTTCCTTTTTTTTTATTAAATCATAGTTAACTCGAATTCCGTCTCTATTTATTTACTAAAAAAAACTTGACCCCGAACCGTTCACGGCTCCCTAAAGATCGCACGAGATCCATCCTTGGTTAAAGAGATTCGGTTCTCTGATCTAAAACGGACCACCGATAGCGCTGGGGCAGATAAGGGTTAAAACGTCAACGAAGCTGACCCGGTTCCTGTCCTCTTAGGGCGCATTCAACTCGCGGATCGATCCCACGACGTCGATCTGTGAGAGCAACAACAGTTCCGTGCGTCCACCCGAGTTCTTCTCCTCCTGACCGAAGGTATTACCTTCCTTCTAGAACCTCGGACGTAACATACTATGCATATACTTATAGAAAATTGCATCGATAAAGAGCTTATGAGCGCTTTAACGCCAGAATTAATAAAAGAATTAATTCCACAAATTGGATTACGAATAAAATTTATTAAAAAGTGGGAAGAGCATTTCAATAAAATTGAAGACGTAATATCTGTACACAGTGTAAATATAAATTATTTCTTAATTAATTATTAAGTAGTATGTATACATTACTGCAGAGAAAGATTGATTAAACTTTATTAGCTTTCTCAGCTATTTCATATATATATATATATATATATATATTATATATATTATACATTATCATATATATATTATTTACATATTTATCACTATATCATATATTATATATAGCATATATTATATATTATTATATATATTATGATTTACTTTATCGCATTCTACTTATTACGATTCTATATCTTTCACTCATTCTCTAATGTATACTTTTTATTCCTTCGTAAAACAGACTTTTGCGCACTTCTAGTTTCAGCATTGTCTAATACAATTTTTCGCGGCTTTATCTCGGTTGTATATTTTATTCCTTCCAGACTCTTTTGCGCAATCTATTACTTAATGCCTGTCTCGTTTGCCATGTCTATTACTTAAAATCGGTGCCATGTTATTTACCCCCAAATTATAATATAATCGCTGCCTTACGGACATAAACTGCAGTGCCTGCATCATGTCCTCATCTTTGGTATATCTATTGCATTGCAAAATAACTCTCATGGCACGGTTTTGAGCTACTTGAAGTTTGCTCAATTGCGTTTCTCCTATTCCAATTAATAGCGTAGCACAGTACTCAAAGTGAGGTGCTATGATCGACTTATATACAATACATCTAGTGTACGCTGATACGAAGTTACCTATTCTATTTAAAAAACTAGTCTTTTTTCCTATTTTCTTTAGCATATAATCACAGTGATCTTTAAATTGGAGCTTATCATCAATAATTACGCCAAGATATTTTATTTTTTCGACGCGTTCCAACTTAATTCCGTCCGAGCATCTCACTATAATATTACCTTTTTGCTCCTTTCTTACATTTCTGATTATCATGTATTTCGTTTTATTTGCATTCATTTTCAACTTATTTACACTCATCCACTCTTCTACTATGCTAAGTACCATGTTCATTTTCATCTCTAATTCCGCACTACTTTCCCCACCTACATATACTAAAGTATCATCTGCAAATATTTTTATATTGCATTCTTCTGGACAAAATTTTACTAAATCGTTTATATAAATTATAAACAGTAAAGGCCCTAGTACCGATCCTTGCGGAACTCAATATTCCGTTTTGATACACTTTGACCATTAATTATTAAATCTAACTTGTTGTGTTCTATTGCTTAGATATGATTTAAACCACTCCAATACCATCCCTCTCATTCCATATTGATCTAATTTTCCCAGTAATCTTTTTCTATCTATCGTTTCAAATGCCCGTTTTAAGTCCAAGAATATTACTCCTATCATTTTTCCCTCACTAATTATCAACTTCCAATCATCAATGACACTTTGTATCGCTGTTTCACACGAATGATATTTTCTAAATCCCGACTGATGTTCTGTTATAATATCATTATTATGCAAGTACTTTTCAATTTGTTCCTTTACAACTAATTCTAAAACCTTCTCATAAATTGGTAATATATTAATTGGTCTATATTCACAGGCTGTCTTTGGTTTTTCTATCTTAGGAATCGGTATTATCGTAGATGTTTTCCATCCCTTCGGACATATACCATTAGTTAATGACTCATTTATTACTCTTAATAGTTCATCCTTTATCACTTGAAAATTTATTTTTAATATATCGCTAGATATCCCGTCATCTGTTCCCTTCTTCTGTGGCAACGCCATAACAATTTTTTCTAATTTCTGTACATTTATGCATTCGAAATTTTCAATAATGTCCCTGCTTTCTATAACAAAGATAGTTTTTGTACTTTTACTGTCATTTTTTCTTATAGATTCTATTATTTCCTTAATACTCTGTATATAAAATATATTAAATTTATTCGCTAAAGTACATTCACCTACATTCTCTAATATTTCGAAATCTATATTATTAATTTCTCTTGAACCCATAGTCTCTCCTCCTATGACTTCTTTTAAGGTTTTCCACATTAGAACAGGATCATTTTTATTATCATCTATCATTTTTTCATAGTATTCTTTTTTTTATTTCTAATTAATTTAACTACCGTATTTCTTTCAATTTTGAACTGCAGTCAATCTTGTTCATTGCACGTATATATCGCTCTCACATATGTTTCATCTCTTTTATTTGTAGCTAATCTTATATCATCCGAATACCATTTTTTCCCTTCCCATAACTTTGGAATTTTAAACTTTTTCTTTGGTGCTATGATATCTAATGCCGCTACCATATTCTGAACAAATTTCTCTGTTTTTTCATTTACCTCTAAATTACTTCTTTGTTCCAATCTTTTCTCTATTTCGTATAAAAATTCATTTATTTGAAATTTGCTGAAATCCCTATTAATAAATTCTCTATAGTTTACCTTATTATTACTTATATTAATTTCAACGCTTATCCATGAATGATCTGTTACTTTTGGCTTATCGTATACTTTACAGTTTATCTTGGTATTTGCGAAAACTAAGTCTATCAAGGTTTGACTGTTTTTTGTAATCCTCGTCGGCTTATCTACATATTGCTTCATGCCCAAGCATGACATTTCATTTATTAATTTTTTCGCGTAAAACATATCCGTCATTAAATCTATATTAAAGTCACCTAGCATAATACATTGACCTTTCGTTACTAGAAGATCCATTATATCCTCTAGAAATTTTATAAAATCGCCATCTGAAGCTCTCGGTGAATGGTATACAACTATAATCACGCCTTTGTATATATTATCTCTCTTGTATATATTATCTCTTGTATATATTGTATCTCTCATCTCAATCGCAACGCACCAGCAGTTAGATTCTATCTTCTTCTTCGCTATTACCTGATATTTGATATCCTTTCTTATATAAATCACAACGCCTCCTGTGTTTCTGTTTTCCCCATCGCGTCTAACTAAATCATATCCCGGCACATTAATTCACTATCTTCGATTTCCGGGACTAGTCTGGTCTCCGATAACGCCATGATTGCCAGATTCATCCCCTTCATGTAATCTTGAATTTCGTCTTTGTGCGCCATAAGACTTTGCGTATTCGTGTATACAATTGACTCCTTCCGTGATTGTTATTTAGTAGACTCCCAGCCAGTTCTCTTCTTCTCTTCCTCCAGCGCTCTGATGAAAGTCGGACATTTTCTACTCAAAGCATCGTGTTCGTCATTTATCTTTAAATTGTATGTTTTATTCTTGTGCATGCAATTTACACATTTAATCTTTTTTGCCTTACACTCGCCTGCTCTGTGATTCCCAGCACATTTATGATATGTTTCTTGCCGCGTACAATTTTTGGCAATATGATAGTAACCCTAGCATTTAAAATATCTCTTAACACTGTAATGATTGAACACACGACACTTCCTCCATCCGATATTTATTTTCTCTCTACTTAGCATTAGCTCATGAGTCATTTCATCTACTTCTAGTATTAAAGAATCGCCCTTAGCAATTCTCTTCACAATTTTTATGCCAAATTCTTCATCTTCTCTGCCGTTGATTATATTCTGCTTCTTGATCGTATCAATTAAGATTTCATCTTTCAGCTGTATTTCTTCTTCTCCAACATTTACAACTTTTATTTTCGGTCTTATTTTTTTCGGTTCTGTGATCTTGAAGTCTTTACCTAGCTTCTCGCGTACTGTATCTTTCAGTTTTTCCATTTCTCCCTCGCTCTCACATCCCAGAATGACCGAACCTTTACTTCCTTTCCTCAACTTTGTTATTCCTACCTCCATCTTCTTTATATCTACTTTTTCTTTTACTAATTTCTTGGTAGTTTCACTCTCCTGTTTTTTTAACGGTTGGACAATTAAGATGCTTTCTTTCTTCTTATTTTTTACTGCCGCATTATAACTTCCTAATCCATGTCCTGATATTCCAGTGGTTTTCTCCTGCATATTCCTCTTCACTTTTTCAAGTTCACGCCTAAAAGTTTCCAACTCTTCCCGAATGATTTTTGCAATCATCGTCTTAATTTCATTCTTACATGCTACTTCATCTTTTATCTCCCTTACTGTTCTAATCAACCAATCAATTTTCACCTCCATTCCAGTTTGTTTGCTCGCACCTGATGTAGTCACTGCTGTTCCCGTCGAACCCGTCGATCCTGTTGATCTCAATCTGTCTCTACTGCCACCCGCTGCAGGGATTTTCTTCATTTCTGTCTTTTCACTGACGCCAATGATTTCTTTAAATGGTCCTTCGCATTTTCCTAATTCATCCTGCTTATTGTATACTTTATGCTTGAAAGCGCATCTCGGATGAAAGAAGAATTTCACACAGGCCGTACTGCAACACAACGTTTTTTATTTCCTTCTTACACGCACAGCAACGATAAGAGAGAGAGAGAGAGAGAGAGAGAGAGAGAGAGAGAGAGAGAGAGAGAGAGGGAGGGGGGACAGTGTGTATGTTACAATTAATGTATGTTATGTTACAATTAACGTAATATCTCTCAAAAAAGATCTGCAGATAAAGCATGTTACATTGGATAAAAAAATTCTGTATTATTTTGTAAATTACGCGGAATAAATAATGAATAATTAATCAGTCGAAATCTGTGAATAAGCATCCATCTGTACATTTTAATGACAAATTGTAGCGAATGCAAGCGCATCGCGAAAAGTACAGCTCAACATTACTCGCCGCTCGAAGTTGTTTGACATGTGACGAATTGTTTAAAGATCTTTATTCGACATTCGTAATACTAATATTCTAAACAACTCGCTGCATGCCCAATAATCGCGAACAATGAATAACGTTGAATTGTGTCTTCTCGCCATTTGTTTGCATTTACCGTGATTTATCATTGAATAGCGCGAATACTCATTCATTCAGCGATGATCATTAATTATTTTTATTTTAATTATTCCAAAAATCATAAAATGGTACATTTTTAAACTTAGTTTATTCTACTATTCTAAACACGAGAGTTGTTAACTGAATTATGAGACATTCTGTATATATATGAATAGTATAATTATATATTTAGTATATAATTTAGTATACATGTATATATTTGATTACACTTTATAGGAATAAAATGAAAATAGTAATTTACATGCACACAATTTAGCGGATGAAGATAGCAGTAACGACAAAACTACTACATTGATATTTAGAAAGTTACAACGACTGTTAAAGATATTTTGACGAAGACAGCACAAGGTCGTGCAATTTTGAAATCATATAAAAAGCAAAAAATATTAAATATTAATGAGATGATTCTCGGTATTAGATACGATGTAGTAAACAGGCAATGAGAATCAATGCTGTTTACGGTGCGCAATTTATAATACATTCTTTATTACAATTTAAAATACATAACATAAAATGCATAACATACGTACTCTAGTTTGAGTCACCTTCAGTGTATACAAAAAATAAAGATAGAATACCGGGTTCATCCGACATGCTCACTAACGTTAATCAACTATTTACTCAAGAACAATTGAGTGATCTAATCAGAGAATTAAGGTGGCCCAAATATGGAGCCGAATTACTAACATCAAGGTTGAAAGGAAAGAATCTGTTGTCCAAAGGAACGACAGTTTCAATTTATCGGAAGAGAGATGAATCATTCAGAAAATACTTCATTCAAGACGAAGATCTGGTCTACTGTAATGATGTTACAGGACTGATAAATGAATTGAAAAAAAATGTATACAAAGCTAAAGAGTGGAGATTGTTTATAGATTCCTCCAAGCGAAGCCTGAAAGCCGTGTTGTTACATAATTTTAATAAATATGCGCCACTACCCATAGCACATTCAGTAACGCTAAAGAAGAATACAAGAATATAGAGATAGTTTTAAATAAAATAAAATACTCGGATACAACTGGCAATTTTGGTGATCTCAAAATTCTTTCTATTTTGGGTCAACAGTCAGCTTTCATGAAGTTTCCATGCTTTTTATGCTTATGGGATAGCAGAGACCGTGAAAATCATTACGTCAAAGTGCATTGGCCTGCGACAAAATCCATGGAACTCGGTTCAAAAAATGTCATCAATAAGCCTTTGGTAGAGATCCAAGATTTTTCTTCCGCCTCTCCACATTAAACTTGGTTTGATGAAACAATTTGTCAAAGCACTGAATAAGGATGGTTCATGTTATGCATACTTGGCAAAAAAATTTCCAGCAATAACTGACGCGAAATTGAAAGAAGGAATCTTCGATGGTGCAATCCGTACAATATTAAGAGATGGAGCATTGCTACAATGAATGTTAAAGAAAAGGCTGCGTGACTTAGTTTTAAGAAGGTGATTGAAAACTTTTTAGGTAATCACAAGGATGAAACCTATGAAGAGTTAGTTGCTGATATGCTTAGGAAATACCAACAATTGAGTTGCCTGATGAATTACAAGTTACACTTCCTCCATTCACATCTCGATTACTTCCCAGAAAATCTTGGAGACTATAGCGAAGAACAAGGAGAACGGTTTCACCAAGATATCAAAGAAATGGAACGTCATTACCAGTATAGATGGGATGTAAATATGATGGCTGACTTCTGTTGAATATTGAAGAGAGAAAGTGTTGTGAAAGGAAAGAAGCATAAACGGAACCCACTCCACAGATCATTTGAAGATAAGAAGGTATGAAAACACAAACGATCATAAGTTATGTTGTCTAAAAACTTTCTAAAAATAAAAGTCTAATAGAAGAATAGAAGTCTAAAAATAGAATATTTCGTGCTCAAGAATTCCAGAGTTATCAGTTTATGTTTTGTATGTTACTGTATATCCTTTCTTCTGTCCGCATAACTCCCAGGGTCATGGGGTTATTAGGAGTTTGCTTCATTCCTAAGTTAATGGGGTTATGGGGTAATTGGATTACAATATTATGGGACTATGGATTATGGAGTCTTCTGTTCAAGGATTTATGAGCATTAAGTTTGCTGGTCCAAGGTTTGTAACTTATGAATTTACCAATAAAATTGTATGCTTATGGGATAGCAGAGACCGTGAAAATCATTACGTCAAAGTGCATTGGCCTGCAACAAAATCCATGGAACCCGGTTCAAAAAATGTCATCAATAAGCCTTTGGTAGAGATCCAAGATTTTTCTTCCTCCTCTCCACATTAAACTTGGTTTGATGAAACAATTTGTCAAAGCACTGAATAAGGATGGTTCATGTTATGCATACTTGGCAAAAAAATTTCCAGCAATAACTGACGCGAAATTGAAACCCCTCGTTCTGTCGTAGCGTTATGAATATAAAGTTCAAAGGTTGCGAGATTAATACGAAAATGTTTTAGGATTTTTAATTTGTCTGGAGCTTAATGAGCTACGGAGTTTAATGTTAAGTTGAGTGATCTACGATTGAATGGATTTTCCAAGGTATTTTTGACTGTAAAAAAAATCCTGACGTGTAGGGTCAAAACTGAGATCATATTCGGTTTCAGCGGGTCAAAATACATAATACTGGTCTAGTCCATGGCGCAGACAACTTTTTTTTTGTGGGCCTGTGTTATAATCTACAATGGAAAAAAAGAACACATTTATTTTAGCATGTGTTTATTGCTTGGAGATAATTTAAGTATACTACTGTGATCAAATATAAACGAGATTTTTAAATTTAAAAATCTGCTAAAAATCTTTAAACTGCTCGGGTTCATCGATTCTGACAAATATTTTTTTGATTAAGTTGGTAGTACTGTCTTTGACATCTGTGTGAAATTTCATGTCATTCTCTTCATTTGTTTAATAGTGAACGCTCGTTTTTATGAATATCCAAAAGTATTTTTTTCGATTTTTACGATGTGTGATTCTGTTGGGCAAAGAAATTGTATTTTATTTTGTTTGCGGAATGAAATTTCTGCTACTGAAACGTTCAGAATGTTGCAGAAAACTTTTAGTGACCAGGCTCTATCAAGACCAAGAGTATTTGACTGGTATAAAATGTTGAAAGATGGTCGAGAAAGCGTAGAAAACGAAGCACATCAAAGATGATCAAAAACATCAACTGATGAACAACACGTGAAGCAAATTAAGGATTTGGTGCTCCAAAATCTTCGATTGACAATTAGAGAACTTGCCGATACTGTAAACATTTCATTTGGATCAGTCCAGACCAAGAGGCCAGATTTATAGGCAGACAACTCATGATTTTTAATTACAATTACGAGTCAAATCTCGTTTGGTTCTGAAAACACTCAATTTTTTGGAAAAACAGCGTCGCGTTGAAGTGTGTGAAACAATGATTTCTGACTACCAGGACAAGATAAAACGCATGATAACTGGAGATGAGACTTAGATCTATGCGTACGACCCGGAAACAACCGACCAATCGAGCGAATATCGTGCAAAAGGTGAGGCAAGATCAAAAAGATCGCGCCAAAGTCGCTCAAAAATGAAGGTTTTGTTAACAGTTTTCTTTGATTATCGTGGTGTGATGCATTATGAATTCCTTCCGCCGGGCCAAACTGTCAACAAGGAATATTATTTGAGTGTTATGCGTCGTTTGCGTGAAGCTATTCGCCTCAAGAGGCCAGATTTATGGGCAGACAACTCATGGTTTTGCACCACGATAATGCGCCATCTCACTGCACTGGTTCTTCGTGACCATTTCGCCAAAAACTCGATCCATATCGTTCCACAACCACCGTATTCGCCTGATTTAGCACCGTGTGACTTCTGGCTATTCAGTAAACTCAAAAGACCGCTCCGGGGACATCGTTTTGAATCGATTGAGGAGATACAAGCCGAAACGAAGAAGGTATTGAAGGCCATTCCGGAAGAAGAGTTTTCAGAGTGTTTCGAGGATTGGAAAAAGCGTTGGCATAAGTGTATTGCATCGAGAGGGGATTATTTTGAAGGCGACGAATTTGATTTTGAAGAATAAATAAAGATTTTTCACTCTATAACAAAAATCTCGTTTATATTTGATCACAGTAGTACATTCCATTTGTGGCTTATTCGAAGAATTTAATGCAAATTATCCGTGTCAAATGTTTAAGACAAAAGTGAAATGACCACAACTGTTCTCGATTATAAAAAAACAATGAAAACAATTATGAACAATAGAAAATTACTTTGATGATATTAATATACAGACTTTGGCAATGATTGGTATTAAAAAACAATGTGTGTGGGATAAAATTCCTAGTTTTTTTTTATTTTTTTATTTTGTTTTGACATTATGCATGACTTGTTGGAAGGAGTATGTTCGTATGATTTAGCTCATATAATATATAATTTAGTTTATGTTAAAAATACTTGTCTCTTGAAACTTTGAATAACCGAATATTTTATTTTAATTATGATCCAACAGAATCGGGTAATGCTGTGTCACGTATAAATAAATAACATTTGCTTACAAGGGGAACACCAGATGACTGATCGGGGTATTTTTATGCGCTTTATATAGGCTATTCTTGAGCGAAAAAAAATGATACGTGTCCGGTCGTTCTTGCCAATCGTTTCCTTACTTGCCATAGTTTTGAAGAAATTGGTTTTTAAAAAATGAGTCTAGTCGGCCGATATACGGGCGGGAAGCTTTATATGTTTAATTATCGATATTGAGCAAGAGCAGCGGTAGCACAGGCAGTAAGGCATTGACTTTGTACAACATAGATCGCGTATTCAAATCTTGTCGCGTATATTTTTTTTATTAAAAATTTGTTCGTATTTGTAATTATTTATTATTTGTAATTATTTTGTTACTGTAGATGTTCAAAAAAATTATTTATTTAATTATATTTTATATCTGTACATTTTTTGTAAATAAAGTTTTTAGGTAGTTATTGTAATTTGAAAAATCCCTATAAAGAAATATTAATATCTTTATAAGTTTAATTTTAATTTAATGTTATTAATTATAATTACTTTCTAATTGTAATAAAATTTCATAAATTTACAAATAAATAATTAAATACTCCTGTATGAAATAATTACTATTACCATCATTGTCATCATCGTCGTTATTCATGGACGCATAAATAACAATGTAATAAAGACTGTTATAATTTCTGATGAAATTGATGATTAGGAATAATTTGTCCTTTATAATTATAATCCGTTTGTCCTTTATAATCATCGATACATTCGACATACGGTCATAACGGTGTTGATCATCGAAAGCACGAAGGTTTAAGAAGGCTCTCTGCAGTTACTATTTATAGTGAAGTGCAAATTTATAGGTAAATGCAAAGTAATTGTTATAAAACATTTTAAATATTTTTAAAAATCTTTAAATCAAAAACACCAAAAAAAATATTCTATATCATGTAATTATTATATAAGAAAATCCTTTCTGTATAATCTAAATAATACTTTTGTTTGTAGAGTATAATATTTTTTTCATAAAAATTTTGAAACTTCTCTTTCTCTCTCTCTCTCCTCCTCTCTCTCTCTCTCTCTCTCTCTTTCTCTCTATCTCTGTCACATACTCAAGAAAAATATTCTATTCCTCTTGATTCTAAATGATTTTCCTCTGATATACGGTCTCAAGAAAATATTCTAAAATATAGAGGAATATCATAACTTTGAGATGTTGGATTTAAGATTGCAATCCTCTTAATATTAAAAAAATCTCCTCTTCTTGTAAATCTAATATTATTTTTATTTAAAGCATTTATAATGATATTTTAAAACAAATGTTTTCTACTTTCAATTTTAGTAAGCATTAATTTATATCTGATTATCATATGTAATTATAAGAAAATCCTTTCTGTATAATCTAAATAATACTTTTGTTTGTAGAGTATAATATTTTTTTCATAGGAATCTTGAGACTTCTTTCTCTCTCTCTCTCTCTCTCTCTCTCTCTCTCTCTGTCACATATAAATTTGTATGTTTCCAAAACCATTTTTTTTAGTTACTTTGAAAACCACATAATCTTGATTAGAATATATTTTAAGAGTTACATAGTTTTTAAAGCGACATTAGACATTTTAAAAAAATTTTTAATTTTTAAAAAATTATACATGATTTTCACATGCAGATATTGAATTAAATAAGTATAAATAGTTTTATACTTTTATAATAAAAAAAACAAGATTTATATACATTTAAATATATTTACATTTATATACATTTATATATATTTTGTAGTAACATCGGTGTAGACTGTCACTCAAGTTTATAATTTACAAATCAAGTTTATAATCTACAAATATTCTTTCCTTGTACCTCTATATCAAAAAGTAAATTCTTTGAAGTATTAGCTTCTAGAGCTTTTCTTTTATTAAAAAACTCATATTTTTTTTGGATGAAATCTCAATATACAAATTAAATTGCTAAAAACTAGACCTATATACAGACACATACAACCCACACACACACACACACACACACACACACGCGCGCGCGCGCGCGTACACACAAATGTAACGTACAACAATAATTTATTGATTAACTTATGATTAATTTATTACATAAATTTTTTACTTCCAGGTAAACATGTTTCGAGTTTTTAAAACAAGATTTCTTTCACGCATCAGCTCAGATGTATATCAGCTCAAATGTTGGAAATCTGAAGATTCTAAAAAGGATTTATTAGAAAAAAAAAAAAACTGAATGAAAATGAAACAGAAATGTGGGCCCTCTTCAGAGCGCGAGAGCGAATAATACTATTGTAGCCAGATCTACAACTAATAATAAAAGTAGTCCGCATGGCAACAAAATTAGGCCGCATGAATCTCGAAAAGTCTTTCGAAAGACGACACAAATATGTGACCGCCGAAATTGCGACCAGTCTTTCGAAAGACCGCAGAAATGCATCGCGCGAGAACATTGCGAACAATTGCGAAAAGTCTATCAGCAAATTCCTCAATTTGCTGATCGAACCAGGCGTGATATTGATCAATCAATATCACGCGGTCAATCGACGCAACCGATCGGAATGCTGATCGGGCATCGATCAAACTATATAACCGGTTACACAAGGCAGAGTCGCCAGAGTCAAGAATAACGTGTCGTTCGGAATCATTATTATAATTATCGCGCAAGATATTACAAAAGCGCGGCGAAGTTCACGCGAGCCGTACTATCAGCGTCTCAAGTGACATACTCGGTCGTCGGCCGCCAGAGTAACGCGATACGCGCCGAGCCGCCCGCCGACGTTTAACCGTGTGTAACGTAATAAAATAAGAAATACTAAACTCAAGAATTTGTGCATTTATTAAATAAACCAATTAAAATAATGAAAGTGTGTTAGTGAATTCAAGAAGATTTCCTTCCATTCTTTTGATCCTGCTCGGAGTCCCAACTCCTTAGGCTTAACGAACCCGACTATCCCTAATATTATCGTTGTAGCCCATCCGGGGTACAACAATACTAATGGGCCTGATATTGCAAAAACAATGTTTTAAGTCTGTTAAAGTCAATATTAATGTAAAAACGTTTATTGATGTTGAGAATTTCAAACTTCACATGACTAAAGAAGGGGAAGGAAAGTGGGAAGAATTAAAAAGGATATAAAAAATGAAAATCTAAAGATAAATACGTTAGATGAGGATGTGGAAAATATTACGAACGAACGTAATCAGAAGGCTCATCCTGAAGAAGTAACGTTAAATAAAGAAGAACTTAACTCTGATATAAATATTTGCGAAAAATGTGGAAAGATGAAACTAATAGAAAGCATGAGAGGACTGTGGAAATCTATTGAGACCAACATATTTAAAAAGTATAAAAATATAACAAAAAAGAGATCAAAAAACTTACAAAAAACAAGAATAAAAGTAATAATTAACTTACAAGGGGAACACTAGGTGACTGATCGGGGTATTTTGATGCGCTTTATACAGGCTGTTCTTACCAATGGCCCAATAATTTCGAAGAAATTGATTTTTAAAAAATGAGTTTAGTCGACCGATATACGGGCGGGACGCTTTATATGTTTAATCATCGCTATTGAGCAAGAGCAGCGGGCTAATGTAATAATTTGGAAAATCTCTATAAAGAAATATTAATATCTTTATAAGCTTAATTTTAATTTTATGTTTTACATTTAATGTTATTAATTTGTCTTTAATTATTTATTTGTAAATTTATGAAATTTTATTACAATCAAAAAGTAATTAAAATTAATAACATTAAATTAAAATTAAATTTTTAAAGATATTAATATTTCTTTATAGAGATTTTTCAAATTATTATAATAACTATCTAAAAATTACCTTATTTACAAAAAATGTACAGATATAATTAAATAAATAATTTTTTTGAACATCTACAGTAACAAAATAATTACAAATACAAATTTTTAATAAAAAAAAAATATATACGCGATAGGATTTGAACACGCGATCTACGTCGTACAAAGCCAACGCCTTACCGCCTGTGCTATCACTGTTCTTGCTTAAGAGTGATGATTAAACATATAAAACGTTCCACCCGTATATCGGCCGACTAGACTAATTTTTTAAAAATCAATTTCTTCGAAACTATGGGCCATTGGCAAGAACGGCCGGACGTATCATTTTTTTTTCGCTCAAGAAAAGTCTATATAAAGTGCATCAAAATACTCCGATCAGTCAGCTGGTATTCCCCTTGTTAGTGGAAAACTAAGATTCTCTGCCACTGAAATGTCATATTTCATCAGATATTTTGGGTTAATTATTGATGATTTAATTCTCAAAGAAAATGATTATTGACTTCTTTATATAAAACTCAAATCAATCGTGGATATTGTTACAGCTCCTTATGTTAATATTAGATCGTTAAATTACTTTGCTACTTTGATATCAGAACATCATGAAATGTAAATCTTTCCCTATATGACGCTAAAGGTTAATTTGAATATAAAATAAGATTCCCAATATAAGAATCTGAGAATGAAGTATAATGGCAATAAGAGCCCAGCGCAGTATTAAGAGCACATGTAAGTGTATTATATTAGGTGTACAAAAAAGTTCTGAGCTTTTTTTTGTAAAATTCAATCTTTAGTCAAAAACAAACAAAAAAATATTAATCAACGAAATATTCCCCGTTTGCATCAACGACCTTTTGCCATCTTTTGGGTAGCTTGCAAATTCCTTAACGATAGAAGCTCACCGGCTTCGAAGCAAAAAAATCATCAATGCATTTTCGTATCTCTTCAAATCTCACGAAATGTGTATCAGCCAAATGATGCCGCAGCGACCGGAATAGGTAGTAATCGCCATGTCTGGGCTATACGCCGCGTGCGGGAGAAGTTCCCAGCCTAACGCAAAGATATGGTCCTTTCGCTTTCGCAACATGTAGTCGAGTATTGTTATGAAGCAAGATCACTTTACGACATCCTTGGCCAGTAAATGGTCTCTTTTCTTCTAATGCATCGCTTAAATTGGTCAATTGTTGTTGGTAGCGATCTGCCGTGATTGTTTCATCTGGTTGTAACAACTTGTAATACAACACACCTTTCCAATCCCACCAGATACAGAGCAAAACCTTCTTGGCGTAGATATTGGGCTTTGGCGTCGATGTCGAAGATTGACCAGGGTCAACCCATGATTTTCTACGTTTAGGGTTATCATAAAGAATCCATTTTTCATCGCCTGTAATGATTTTGTGCAGAAAATCTTTTTTCCGAAACTTTAAAAGCAAAGTGAGTGCAGTGTCACGCTGACGATTTTTGTTGTCTTCGAACAATTCATGCGGAATCCATCTGCATTCCTTCTGAACCTTTCCCATCGTATGTAAACGTACGGAAATGGTTTGCTGCGTAACGGCAAGCTGTTCTGCAAGCTCCTTTTCAGTTTGCGCAGAGTTTATATCCAGCAGTGCTTGCAATTCGTCCGTTTCAATCTTTTGAGAGCGTCCAGCACGCGGTTCATCTTCAAGACTGAAATCTCCTTGGCAAAATTTTTGATACCATCTTTTACATGTAGTATGACTTACAGCGTTCTCTCCATATGCAGCACAAATCATTGCAGTGGCTTCAGCAGCATTTTTCTTCAGATGAAACGCGAAGTGGATGGAAAATTGAATATGCTCTTTTGTTATTGCCATCGTGAACACTACTGATTTTTAAGGTTATGTGCATCAAACGCCAAATCGTATGGCATTTTAGAAGGCCAAATGTCAACGCTTTAAAACCGCAAAAGGGCGGGAAGATATATAAAATTTAAATTGTTATTTCGGTTGTATGAAATCTAAAGCTCAGAACTTTTTTGTACACCTAATATAATCAATGTGACATAAAGCGTAGAGCGAAGTGTAACATAACGCGTAGAGCGGACATTTCGGCTAATCTTTTAGCTTTCATCAGCGCAAGAGTTAACATATACAGATAAATATAATTAAACAAAAGACGTATCGCAAAATTTTAGTCATTGTGGCCGCAAATGTCGAAGTTCGTAAAACCGGAGAGCTCTCACATTACGATCTGTATCTTCAAGGCATATGACAGTAATTGCTAGGATAGCCAATTCCTCGATTACAGGGTCGAAAGTTGAGAAATCCTAACATTGTACAGGCATGAAGTTATGATGCATTTACAATAATGCCTGTAAATGACCAGGCTTTTATGCGAGACGATGTGAGAGAACGCGCAAATTCCTTTAAAAAAGATTACTTACAAATAACTTCAGAGCTCATTAACGGTGACTCATTCGACTAATTTAATTACACTCAGCGCAATGAATCTTAGACAGTCACTGACAGATAAATGAAACCACCGTAATGCCGTGGCAAATGACTGTTGTCAACCAGGCAATCGAGAGTCGCAACAATCTCTTTCGGAAAAGTTAACAAAAACAGTCGAAAAATAATAATATACATATAAGAAAGACAAGAGTGTACGTAACAAAATGAGATGGTCAAATCGTAATAATAATATACCTATGGAAATATATAAATGTATATAATAAAAATAATACAATAACGGAAATAAATAATATAAGACGAGTATAAAAAACGCTAGGTATAAATTGGCTAAAAACGTATTATTGAACAAAATTAGATTTACGCTACATGTCGCTGTAGATAAAATGTACGTGTCAAATGATAGAAAAGGAATAATAAATAGAAAATATATAAAGAATATAAACATATATAAAACACAAGAAATACAGTATAAAAATAAATTAACGTTGAATCAAATTTTAGAGAGTTTTTCTATTACAGTCACATATCGTTTCCGTATCAATCTGCAAATTAATACTGTTCTTTTGTCTTTTAATATGTAACACTTCCGAAATTAACCGTTTGTGTAAATGTGGTTCTCTGTCTAAAATTTCAACATTTTCCCAATCAAAATCGTGATTATATGCTAGTCTGTGGTCAGTTATAACGAAGTGGTTATTCATATTTCACCGGATATGATTCTTATGTTCAGAGATTCTGGAATGTAATTGTCTTTTGGTCTGTCCCACATACGATGCATCACAATTATCGCAATTAATTTTATAGACAACATTATTGTGAGTAGATAGTATTGTGGTGAACAGAAATCTTTGTAAACTTTAATAAAAGTGTTCAATTTATTGAGAGTGCAATATGCTAGTTTGACATTTAAGTCTCTAATAATGTTCTTAAATTTTTGCAGGAACGTATGGTATGGTGAAAAAAAAAAACTCTCTTAGGTTCGTCCATCTTAAAATTAATCTTAAGAAAAATTAAAATTAATCTTAAGAAAAAATATCTTAAAGCGTTCGTGAAAGATCTTAAAATAAAATCAAGATCTTAAAGACAAAATCTAGTGGATAACCATTATCCAATAAAATCTTAACTGCAAGATTTAAGTTTTTACAATAGAAAGTCGAGTGTGATAGTAAAATGACTCTGTCAACTAATCCTATGGTGGTGCCTCTTTTTTGACATACAGGGTGATTTGAGAGGAAATGTAAATATCTCCTCGAAAATGTCGATTTATGATACTAATCGAAGATCAATTGATTGTCGACTAAGATTATGGTAACGTCTAAGAAGTTGAGTCTATGTCCCACTTCCGATCTCCATTGTAAATTGTAAAAGGAAGATGTTAAATTGTGGAAGGTATTAAAAATGTTCAGAGTATGATTGAGTAAATCGGAAGGGACTACCAAAGCAATGTCGTCAACATATTTAACAAAAAATGGAAGGGTAAATGACAAGGAATTAAGAGCTCTGGTTTCTTGTAGTACTATGTCTGCTATGATGGTGAGAGAGGGGATCTCATGGGCGTGCCGAATGTCTGTTGATAAAACACTTCGTTAAAGATGAAATAAGTAGAATTTAATATAAATCTGACCGCAATAATAAATTCAAATTTATTAGGTGTACAAAAAAGTTCTGAGCTTTAGATTTCATACAACCGAAATAACAATTTAAATTTTATATATCTTCCCGCCCTTTTGCGGTTTTAAAGCGTTGACATTTGGCTTTCTAAAATGCCATACGGTTTGGTGCACATAACCTCAAAAATCAGTAGTGTTTATGATGGCAATAACAAAAAAGCATATTTGATTTTTCATCTTCTTGGCGTTTCATCTGAAGAAAAATGTTGCTGAAGCCACTGCAATGATTTGTGCTGCATATGGAGAGAATGCTGTAAGTCATACTACATGTAAAAGATGGTATCAAAAATTTCGCCAAGGAGATTTCAGTCTTGAAGATGAACCGCGTGCTGGACGCCCTCAAAAGATTGAAACGGACGAATTGCAAGCACTGCTGGATATAAACTCTGCGCAAATTGAAAAGGAGTTTGCAGAACAGCTTGGCGTTACGCAGCAAACCATTTCCGTACGTTTACATACGATGGGAAAGGTTCAGAAGGAAGTCAGATGGGTTCCACATGAATTGTCCGAAGACAACAAAAATCGTCGGCATGACACTGCACTCACTTTGCTTTCAAAGTTCCGGAAAAAAGATTTTCTGCACAAAATCATTACAGGCGATGAAAAGTGGATTCTTTATGATAACCCTAAACGTAGAAAATCATGAGTTGACCCTGGTCAATCTTTGACATCGACGCCAAAGCCCAATATTCACGCCAAGAAGGTTTTACTCTGTATCTGATGGAATTGGAAAGGTGTGTTGTATTACGAGTTATTACATTAACCGGGTGAAACAATCACGGCAGATCGCTACCAACAACAATTGACCAATTTAAGCGATGCATTAGAAGAAAAGAGACCATTTACTGGCCAAGGATGTCGTAAAGTGATCTTGCTTCATAACAATGCTCGACTACATATTGCGAAAGCGAAAGGACCATATCTTTGCGTTAGGCTGGGAACTTCTCCCGCACGCGGCGTATAGCCCAGACATGGCGCCTTCCGATTACTACCTATTCCGGTCGCTGCGGCATCATTTGGCTGATACACATTTCGTGAGATTTGAAGAGATACGAAAATGCATTGATGACTTTATCGCTTCGAAGCCGGTGAGCTTCTATCGTCAAGGAATTCGCAAGCTATCCAAAAGATGGCAAAAGGTCGTTGATGCAAACGGGAAATATTTCGCTGATTAATATTTTTTTGTTTGTTTTTGAATAAAGATTGAATTTTACAAAAAAAGCTCAGAACTTTTTTGTACACCTAATAGATATGGAACAATTATCAGAAATGTAATTCCAGCTGGCAGAGATACTTTAAAGCTATTATTGATGTGGCTATGTGCAACAGGAAAACTTTGAGCATTATGTGATGGATAAAAGCTAAAGAATAGCTAAATTATACAAAGGGCTGTTGAGGGAAGAAACAATGAGTTGGAAAGAGCAATTAGGTTTATGGATTTTTGGAAATCCATATGCTCTTGGTAAAACTCCGTTACTGCATAATAAATGTCTGTAAATAGAGATTGATATAAACTCAGCATCTTTCCACCTCTTTAATAAGTTCTCGTAAACAAGAAGTGAACTTTTTTGTTGGATCTCTTTTAACGACAGAATAAGTGTTATTATCATTTAATAGCTCTTTCATCTTTCTGAAGTATACATCTTTATCCAGCGCAACAATAATATTTCCCTTATCCGCACGGGTGACAATGAGATTATCATTGTATAGAAACTTTCTGGTAGTGGAAACTAATTTATTTAAGCGTGTATTAAATTCACATTTAAGGATCAAATAATTAGGGAGACTGTTAATGATGTTTACTGAGTGGTTTCTGATCATTTGTGTCATTTGTGTTAATGTAGGGAGTTTCAAGTTACTCTCAATGTTCTTAATGAATTCTGTGGTCAGTTTTTTATTGTTATTGATAGGGAGACTAAAGTTGTCACCCATTTGTAAAAGACTCTGTACGTCTGTAGGAACAGGGGTGGAGGACAGGTTAACAAACCATTTTTCATTAATGTGTAAAAAAGAATGCTGTTCTTTCTGTTTGGACGTGTGTGGGTCAATCACGATCTCCAAGTCACGATTCTGTGCGTTTTTTGAATTGATGGTTTAAAATAATTGGTGGTTTGAAATAAAAACAATGTTCCCTGACGGAGGTGTGTGATTGAGTGGGGGAACTGTAGAAATAATGGATCGGTTTTATGTTATTAATTTTAATTCTATGTTTCGTCAATATCAAATCAATTATCAAATTTCTTGTTAAGTTTGTCATGTTGATGGGTAAAAAAGGAATGTAGCGGTCCTTGTTGCCTAGTGAAAAAGGAATTGCAGATAGGTAAAGGGATATAAGTGACGCGATATAACAGCCGAGACAGTTTATAAATCTGAATGTGTGTAGCTTCAATGTGTAAGTAAGTGTCGGAGAGTTCAATCTACAGTAATTGCAGATGAGCTCTGAATTTATTTGTAAGTAATCTTTTTATATGTATTTGCGCGTTCTTTCACATCGTCTCGCATAAAAGCCGCTCTGGTCATTTACAGGCATTATTGTAAATGCATCATAACTTCATGCCCGTACAATGTTGGGATTTCTCAACTTTCGACCCTGTACTCGAGGAGTTGGCCATCCTAGCAACTACTGTCATATGCCTTGAAGATGCATCGTAATATGAGAGATCTCCGGTTTTATGAACTTCACATTTGTGGCCACAATGACGTCTTTTGTTTAATTATATTTATCTGTATATGTTAACTCTTGCGCTGATGAAGGCTAAAAGATTAGCCGAAACGTCCGCTCTACGCGTTATGTTACATTTCGTTCTACGCTTTATGTTGATTATATAATAAACTTATATGCGCTCTTAGTACTGGGCTCTTAGCGCTGGGCTCTTATTGCCATTATATCTCATTCTTAGATTCTAAAAGCTAACCATCATTTTATGTTACATTATCCTCAAGTCATGCGTAATGTTGGTCCGCTATAGTTCGTATGTTGTCTTCGATGGGAAGCAAAATAGGCCTTTGAAACAAGCAGCTCGTGCTATTAATTCACACAGAAATTTGCCCTTAACCCTTGCTATTAAACATCAACTGATATTTGTGCTCGATTTTTATCAAAACAGCCTCTTGGTAATAAATTTTCTTTTGTTAAAACAATTATACTCATTATACAGTTAATCACAAAAGCAATTTTGTAAACCCACGTACAGAAGTTCATACTCAAAATATTGAAAAATTCTGGAGAGATATAAAAAATGTGTATAAAAATGTGTTACCTCGATATGGAACTTCTAAAGATCATTACGAACATTATTTGAACAAATTTATATTTAAACAGCATTACTCTTTAGAAGAACGTATTGATAAATTTTTTAATAATATAACTCATTTCCATTCACCATATCGTGATTAATAATGCATTTATTCAATGATAATATTATGAAAATAATTAACTGTGTGTTACTTATTGATGAATAAATTGTTCACTTTATTCTTTATTTTTTTGTTAATAACTTTTTAACAAACAGTGACCATCACCTAAAATCTTCTCAGGGTAGTGATAACATATGTAAGGTTAAGGTCATTGGAAGTGGCTCCGTTTTTCTATACATTTACCTATATTTTCATTATGGTGCAACTTTTTAATATCACAACTTTTTTGAGTAAATTACATTTAGATTAATTATATTTTTCGTACAATTATATTTTTTATTAAAATACTTTATTTTTCGTTTACTATCCGTTTTTATAAAGTAAAATTATATTGTGTTTAAGATTTTAAAATCTTTTGAATTTCATATCAATACTAATTTGTATTATAATTTTTCCACTTTTAACATCAAACCACTACGTACAAGTTTATATAATTTCTGCATTTTTAACATCAAATCATAATGCGCAAATTTATATTTATATTTTACTTTCCTTTTAACATAATTTCTGGATATTATCAATTTTGGATATTATCTCTTTTTAAAAAAGTAAATTTAAAGTAAGTTTCTTTCTGTATAATATATCTTTCATTTAATTAATTTTTTATTTAAATGTTTTTCAATCAATTTTTACTCAAAATTTATTTAATCAACATATTTCCATATATTGATGTCAACATATTTTGGTGCTTTCTTTTGCCTTTTTTAAAAAAAATGTTTTAGTAATCTACAATTTCTTTACAGAAATCAGAGGAGGAAGTAGAAAAAAATATAAAAAAAGTATTAAATTCCTCCGACAGCAAAAAAAGAAAAGAAATCCAGCAAGGTAATATACGTAATAAAGGCATTGTTTTTAATAATAATCTATCTATTCTATTTTATCTTTCATTTCAGAATATTTGTCAAATATGTAAGGAGAATGGAGAAGATAAAAAGATAAAATATTTAGTACAAAATGTGGCGTAGAAAAGCACATAAAAATTATCCACAATAAAAAAAGACGTTTGTGAGGAATACGGTAAAAAATATACTAGTAACGATAACTAATAAAGAAACACAAACTAAAAGAAAATCATTAAGAAAACCATAGAAAATCATTGTTCAATTACTAGAAATTAATTTTAATACGATTTTGTCATAGCATGCGTTTTTTTTATACATTTACTATTATTTATTATTTTTTATTTATTTTATATTTTATAAAAAGACAATATGCTTTAATAAAAACAATAAATAGTCAAGAGCAAAAAAGAAAGCAAAAAAGATGTATGTGTGAACTGTTTGTGAACTGTGTGTGATGTTTTATAATTAGTCAACTGTTACATCCACCCCCTTATGAGGAAAAAGTCCTTATGAGTTGTTGGTAACGTTAGTTTTTAAAGTTTCAACCATTTAAAAGGGTATATCTCAAAACTGTAACAGGTAGGTAGGTAATTTCTTCATGCAGCGGCTGTTTCTCGCGCTTGGAGAACCATGTATAAATATGAGCAAAATCGTAGACAGCTGCGCGATCCAGATGTCAAGAGGAACGACGTTCCTGACACTAAACCGATGAAGAAATTAAAATCTGTTGAATTTAGGAATGAATGTTTTCTGCAGGTAAATACGCATCGATCTTTTCGAGACTCTCAGAAGAAAATGGAATAAGAGAAATGTATAAGATAATAAATTCTCAATTTCTTTAAATCATTAATAAATACTCACAGTCATGACACCTCATTACTTAGAAATAAATAATATAATAAGTATTGTATTCTTATTTAACAATAAATATTTTATCTTAATTTACTGATGGTTAATTCCTAATAGTATATAATATATAGTACATATATTAATAGTATATACCTTAATAGTATATAATAGTAATTTTATCCTTATTCAATAATATTTTAAAGTTTATTTGATCATGTCTATTTTATTATAAATATATGATCATAATAAATATTTAATTTTGATTTTATTTTATTCATGATATAATCGAATAGAGTCGTCAAAATCATATCACGTATGTGTATTTTATGTTATATTTTTTATATAATAGTTATCTGTAGATATGAGTTCATATTAATAAGTTTAGAAATTAATGTTTAAGATATCTAGTATCATATATTTAATCTTTTATCCAGGAAACATTGTTGTAAACCTTTTAAAATAAATATAAAAGTAAAAGATATGATTTAATCAACGTGTCTGTGAAATTCACACGATGTTTTATCACTTTTAAAAACAACAATAGTTCTAGTAATATTTTTCGTAATTCAATATTTTCTTTAAAGCATTGAGAAAAATAACGTGTAATTCTGATAAATTGTAATGACAATACATTTTTCGAACAGCGTTTTATTGTAATAAATTTCAAATCGAGATTTCTTAGGATCTGGTAAATTTCTTTATTATTCGGTGAGAGAATGCTGCAAGGCGATAAAACGTTTTACGCCGCATGTTTCTCGTCCGATTCAAGATAACGAGACTCCTTTAATCTTTAATTTTTTGTCGGTCCCTGCGCCAAATACTTTGGTGTACTTTGAAGGTAACGTCTCATTTCATGCAAACTCACAAATTATTGAGAGGCTTCCTTTTTAATAGTTCTAGAGTTCTTGATTAGGTTAAACAAATAGTTCTGCTCATTAAAGCGAAAAAATCGGACAAAGTGAGATGCCAGATTCATCCTGCGTCTTACTTTGTCCTAGACGAATTTCGACGAACACAAACGAAAGATTTTGAAAGATTTATAGTTTTACAAGAGTTCTATAAATAGTTCTGTCATATAAAAATGAAAAAAAATTTTTGAATAAATTGAATTATCAGTGAAATAAACAAATTGAATTGAAACGCAGATCAATAATTCAGAGTTCTGATTTACAACAAATATATTTTTTGTATAGTCCTAAACATATTAAAACATTTTCCAAAAAGTTCTAGGCATTGGCGATGACGTACAATTTTTAAATAAATAAATATCGGCCGAGTGTCACGTTCTTAGACAGAATGGTATGAGACGTTGGTCGAAATTTCGGAGTTCTGATTTACTATATATACTTTTTATATAGCTATAAACTTATTAAAGCGTTTTCTAAAAAATTCTAAGCATTGATGATAATGTACAACTTTTAAATAAATAAATAAATACCTGAGCGTAACGTATCTACACTGAAAGGTATGAGACGCTGGTCGAAATCTCGGAGTTCTGATACGCGCTGGCGGTATAATTTTTTATATTAAAAAATGTTTTTTTGGAAAATATAAAACTATGTAATTACTAGAAATATATTTTTTTGTATTTGTTTAGCATAAAAGAAAACGTTTTGAAATAAAGAAAATATTTTCTTATGCTGCTTATTTTTCATAAATAGAATTATATTTTAAAGAAATATTTTACAAACAAAAAAAATATTTATCATTCGTACAATTTTCTTTTAACACATAAAGAATTCATTTTTTTAAGTCAAAGAATTCGAAATTTAATGTAAAAATATATTAATTCAAATTAAATAATTTTTATAATAAGTAACAAAATAATTTAGGTAATATTCTTTTAACTTAAATAATAAATTTATTTAATCCTAAACATTATTTTTTGAAGTTTAATAAAAAAATTATATGAAATAAATATTTCTTTGTATTTAATATTTGCTTTTTTGTTGTCATTGTTAAATTTGTTTTGTCAAATAATTTATTTGTTAAAAAAACATTTTATTAAAAAACTGGATTAAATCATTTTGAATAAATACTTAGTTAGGAGTATACAAATAAATAAACTGTTTAAATCAAATGTAATTTTTTTGAATATATTAGGTGTACAAAAAAGTTCTGAGCTTTTTTTGTAAAATTCAATCTTTATTCAAAAACAAACAAAAAAATATTAATCAGCGAAATATTCCCCATTTGCATCAACGACCTTTTGCCATCTTTCGGGTAGCTTGCGAATTCCTTGACGATGGAAGCTCACTGGTTTCGAAGCGATAAAGTCATCAATACATTTTCGTATCTCTTCAAATCTCACGAAATGTGTATCAATCAAATGATGCGACCGGAATAGGTAGTAATCGGAAGGCGTCTGGGCTATACGCCGCGTGCGGGAGAAGTTCCCAGCCTAACGTAAAGATATGGTCTTGAGTCGCTTTCGCAACATGTGGTCGAGCATTGTCATGAAGCAAGATCACTTTACGACGTCCTTGACCAGTAAATGGCCTCTTTTCTTCTAATGCATCGTTCAAATTGGTCAATTGTTGTTGATAGCGGTCTGCCGTGATTGTTTCATCTGGTTGTAACAACTCGTAATACAACACACCTTTCCAATCCCACCAGATACAGAGCAAAACCTTTTTGGCGTGGATATTGGGCTTTGGCGTCGATGTCGAAGGTTGACCAGGGTCAACCCATGATTTTCTACGTTTAGGCACTTTTTATTGCCTGTAATGATTTTGTGCAGCAAATCTTTTTTCCGGAACTTTGAAAGCAAAGTGAGTGCAGTGTCACGCTGACGATTTTTGTTATCTTCGGACAATTCATGCGGAACCCATCTGCCTTCCTTCTGAACCTTTCCCATCGTATGTAAACGTACGGAAATGGTTTGCTGCGTAACGCCAAGCTGTTCTGCAAGCTCCTTTTCAGTTTGCGCAGAGTTTATATCCAGCAGTGCTTGCAATTCGTCCGTTTCAATCTTTTGAAGGCGTCCAACACGCGGTTCATCTTCAAGACTGAAATCTCCTTGGCGAAATTTTTGATACCATCTTTTACATATAGCATGACTTACAGCGTTCTCTCCATATGCAGCACAAATCATTGCAGTGGCTTCATCAGCATTTTGCTTCAGATGAAACGTGAAGTGGATGGAAAATCGAATATGCTCTTTTGTTATTGCCATCGTGAACACTACTGATTTTTGATGTTATGTGCATCAAACGCCAAACCGTATGGCATTTTAGAAGGCCAAATGTCAACGCTTTAAAACCGCAAAAGGGTGGGAAGATATATAAAATTTAAATTGTTATTTCGGTTATATGAAATCTAAAGCTCAGAACTTTTTTGTACACCTAATAAGAAATTTTTTTCTCAATGTAATAAATCAATATTAACATTTAAGTATAATTCCATAATATATATTATTTAATATAATTTATATTAATATTCCTTATCAATATGCGTATTGTGTATTTATATAACCATTTTTCAAAATCTGTACCTCTGATAAGCTAAATCTATGTATTGTAGATAAATTGTTGTTCAGGATGTGAACTCAAATTTTGTAAATAAATTCCTTGAGAATTCGCGAATTTCCAAGAATTTTAATCAAAATTCCAGGGAATTTATAAAATTTGTTAAGACAGTCTTAAAATAAATTTATTTTATCACACAAGCTCTTTAATATTCTTTAATCATTATTTAATTATAAAAAAAAACTACTTGAGATTTGAATATTAAATTGAGGAATACTAAAGAAAATAATATGAAGGATTGTATAACAATTTGTCCATAATACATGGATTTAGCTTATCGGAAATACTTTGAAAAATAGTTAAATACACAACGCATAATGATGAAGAATATCATTATAAATTATATTAATTAAATAATGTATATTATGAAACTATACACTAAAAAGTTAATATTGATTTGTTAGTTACAAAGTTAATCTATATACACAGGGTGTTTCATTTTAAGTAATATGATCAATTATCTCGCGAATCGATGATTTTATGGAAAAAGTTTTTGAACGAAAGTTGCATGGCTTGAAGGGACACATGGTGGAAATGTGGACTTGACCTTGAGTGACCTTGTCAAAATCAGGTCAACGTCATTAATGTTTTTTTAAATAAAAACCTCTATTTTTATCAACCTCTATTTTTTAAAACCTCTATTTTTATTACATATTCTTGTAGCTTATCTCGAGAGCTTCCCAAAACATTATAATAAAGTTACGTTTCATTGAATACTTTCCGAGTTATGGAGCTTGAAGGTTACAGTACCGCCGGCGTTATCCATGTACGCATGCGCGTGTGAGCAGGATTCTTACGCGCACATGTCTCCGCGATCTATCCACACTGCTTGACATACGCTCACGCGTACAAAATTGAATTCAATCCTTCCAATTGAACGATTCAACTTTCTTCTTTTTTTCGTATAGCTTTTTCTTTCAATTTTTTTACATTAGTAGGCTTTTTCAAAGCTTTTTTCAAAATGGCCGCTTACAGTTCAAATAAAATCGTTAATATTATTCTTGTGCTTGGTGAAGCTGGATGAAATTATTGTAGAGCAGAAAGATTGTATCGTAATAGATATCCGTTTAGACGACATCCAAATGTAATGCAGATAAGAAAAATTTTATTACGAGAGCGTAGAAGAATCCGTAAGAGAAACCGCAAGCAAATAAATGCTGAAGATGACGTTAATGATCCGCGTGTATTAGCAGTGCTAGCAATGATAAATTTGAATCCTTCGACTAAATTTTGACTAGAGAACTGCAACTAATTTAGAAATTCCTTATGTCACTATGTGGAGGATTTTACAAAGACATAAATTCCATTCCTATCATATCACTTTAACCCAAGATGTAAGTGAAAATGATATGAGGCTAAGAAGACAATTTTGTCGTTGGGCATTACGAATGATAAGAGAAGATTCAACTTTTTTCCAGTATGTTTTCTTCAGACGAAGCCTCATTTCATAACAATGGACAACTCAACAGGCATAACTCATTATTGGTCCATATACAATCCTCACTGGACTCAACGTGTTGATAATCAACATCGTTGGAGTTTAAACACTTGGTGCGGAATTGTAAATGGATATTTGATTGGTTCATATTTTTTTGATAACCACTTAAATGGGGAAACTTATCTTTCTTTCTTGCAGAATAAATTGCTTAAGCTTTTAGAAGAGGTTGATCTTGCTACTCGACAAAAAATGTGGCAGCAAGATGGTGCGCCACCCCATTCTCATCGTATTGTGACAGAATACCTCAATAACATCTTTCATAAAAGATAGATAGGGATATTATGGTGCTATTCTGCATTTTCATGGAAAAGTGGGAATGGATTCCTTCTAAAGCTTGTAAAAGGAATGCGTGGCATACTAACAAGGGGAACACCAGGTGACTGATCGGGATATTTTTATACGCTTTATACAGGCTGTTCTTTAGCGAAAAAAAAAATCGATACGTATCCGGCCGTTTTTGCTAATGACCCATAGTTTCGAAGAAATTGATTTTTAAAAAATGTTGAGTTTAGTCGGTCGATATACGAAAATATACATATATATATGTATATTTTCTCGAATCCCCACGACCGGTACTCCATTATGCTCCAGCTTACGCAAAATAGTTATTCGCAGAATCAATGCCTGCACACAAATGGGAGGATTGCACTTCGAACATCTTTTATAAATTTAAACTTTTAATCAGCCCTTTTCAGGGCTACAACTATTATTATTAAAACTTACGATCTCTCTTTACATCATAAATGCTTACGAATTGTGTTTTTTACTTTATTGTTTTAACCGTGTAATCAATAGAATGTTTTCGGATTATGTAACGGAATATGTAACGCTTAATAATAAGAAATTGAACTTTTGAACTTTTCAACAATTATAAATAATTTAATCAAATTGTTTTTTATAAAGAAAAATTTTTTGCAGGGCATATATGCAATATGTATAATACTTCAAATACGGTTATTTCAAAATATTTAAAATATTTAAAATATTTTTATATTTTTGACATATTTTTAAAACAATAATTTACATAACGTCTAGATCATAATTATCAAAATTATTTATTTTATCAAATATAATTTTTCATACTTTTCTTATTTAAATAATTTTAACCGTTAATTTTTTTAACTTCTCTGATACAAGATATTAGAAATAATTTTACACATTTACGAAATATGTGAAAAAGTTTCAAGATATCGGTACAACCGTTATTACAATTTTATGAGATTATATAATTATTGTAATATTATAAAGATAAATATTTTTGTATAAATCTTTTGTTAATTTTTTCTGAGAAAATAAAGAGAGAACCGGCTCTCTCAAAATATCTTAAAATATAAATTTAAATATTTTATCTTTAAACACTGTTAGAAAAAAATCAATTTTTTTTACTTTTCGTGGTTACGTACTTACGTAATTAATAAGTATTCGTTAAATTCAGTATTTTTTTATTGTCATATACAATTGCGCATACGACAATAAAAAAATAATTAAAATAATAGAATACTCAGTTTATACACCATATAATTTACATTTATTTTTATTTCCAGATAATGCTACGAAATTAGACAATTTTTTATTGAATTGTTACGTAAAGGATGAAAACGATACTTATTTTGTTAACTTATATTATATTTTAAACAATACAGTACGTAAAGTTATCAAAGATTAAGTACCAAGCCGCGCCAGCCTTGACTACTACGCATATACGCGCGCTTATTCGTTACTTTTAATCTGATCCACTGTGAAAACTACTCATCGCACGCAATTTTGCTAAAGGAAAAAATTGTTTCTTTTAGCATAAATTAGTAGTGTATTCAAATGCGAGTTTTGGGACATCCTGTATATATATATATATAGTATTTGGGATACATATATAATTCTATATATATATATATATATATATATATATATATATATATATATATATAAAATATATAAAATAATATATATATAATATAAAATCTGTTTAGAAACATACTATAAACACTCGACAAAAATTGCAACAAAAATGTACAAAAATATAAAATAAAATTATTTTTAAGAAAAGATGAACATCTATAATAAAATATAAGAAATAATTTTATCAAAAAAAAAAAAAAAATAAAATTTAAATTTGAAAGTAAAATTTTAAAATTTCCCTGAATACTAATAAAATTTCATAAATATCCATGATTTTCAAACAGAAAAACTAAATCCTCTGAGAATTTCAGATTTTCCCGGTTTTTCTCGGTAGTGTCCACCCTGATTATATTCATATCATTATTTTCTTTTAGTATTGTTCAATGTAATATTCAAATCTTAAGTAAAAGAAATCTCATTAAATAATTAAGAATATTAATAATATATAAAATAATATATAAAAAACTCGTGATAAAATAAATATTATTTTAAAACTGCTTTAAAAAATTGTATTAATTTCCTGAAACTTTGATTACAATTTCTCCAGGAAAATCCAGGAATTCTCAGGAAATTTATTTACAAAATTTGAGTACACACCCTGTTGTTAGGAATTAGCCGGGGGAAGGAATAAATTTATTCAGTGGCCTCATGGATATCTGACAAAGTATAGCAATAGATACGATGGCATTGTGCACAAAGTAGCAAAATATGTTTTTAATAACGTAAAATTGTCAAAATATAAAAGCTTCTTCTATTTTTAATACTTTGAGTACAAAAGTTGTAGAAGAAAAAGCAGATAATATCAAAAATGAAAAAGCCAAATGAGTTAAAAATATCAGAAGATGATTCCTGGAAAAAACGAGGGTTTACTTCTCTATTCGGTATCGCACATTGCATATTGAATACAATGAAAAAGCTGTCGATCTCGTTGTCGTCGACAAAAAGGAACTACTACCAAACTTGTGTATGTTGGAGAAACAAGGTACTGATGAGTATTTTGAATTGTATAAAGAATACAAAAACAAATGTTTTGCAAATCATTTTGGATCAGCAGAAAAGATGGAGGTTGACGCGATAAAAGAAATGTTTTCGAAGTCAGAACAGAAATTTCAAGTGAAATATACAAATTATATAAGAGATGGCGATTAAAAGACGTATATAGCAATTTTAGAACTAAATCTATGTGGCGACGATGTTCCTGTAATAAAGAGTAAGTGCATCAGATATGTGGGAAAATGGATAAGCACGCAGCTCCGAAATGCAAAAAAAACATACGACAAACATACAAGTTCGACAGTAAATGAAAACTGACTTCCTTAAAGAGCTTATTAAATATTATGGGCTTGCGATAACAAGAAACAAATTCTGTGCTCGAAATAAAAAAAGCGATATGGGCAACGTTAGATCATTTATGCTCAACAAATAAAAATCCGCGGCACGATAAATGTCCGGTCGAAGCCGACAGTTGATGTCAGTATCGAAAGTAAAAGGCGAACTGAAGAACTATGATCATCCCCCTCCACTTCACCCAGATATCGAGAAATATTTGATTCCTATTTATAACAATTTATCAAACGAAGATCTGTTAACATGATGTTTAAATGAACTCAGAACGCGAACGAGAGTTCTAACTCGACCATCTAAAGACTGGCGTCAAAGCAGCTCAATTTCGGTGTAAAAATTGAAATCACCTTTTATTGCTACCGGCATTTTTAACAAAGGATATTCTGCCATTATGAAAACTATGAATGAGTTGGAAGTTAATATTAGGCCGGAATGCAAGTACTACGCCAATATGTATGATGTACAACAAATCTTCAGGCCGGAGCGCCGACGGCTTAGTAACACTCGTCCATACCGATCGCGCTCGATTATCTTATAATCATTTATCTTTATTGAAAGTGTCTATCAATCCATTCTCATCAGAGTCAGAGTTAGAGTTAAAACTTATTCGAGTTTTCATTAGTTTTCATTTCTCGTTTGGTGATTCTAGAAACAACTCTTTTGTACATTTTGAGCCATATGACATATTACTTTCAGGAAAAATATTTTGACACAAAGCGCTAGCAAAAATTGATAAATCCCAATTAAACATTGTTTGGCTTTTTCTAGAAGTGTCATCAATAACAATATCTTCATCATTGCTTAGATCATTTACGATACCACGTTTTAAGTTACACTTGGAACTCGAAGCATCTGTCATGCTTTTTGAAATGTTAACTGTGGCTTATTATATCTATGCAATGCCTTGAACTATTAGTACTATTACTACTACTGCTATTATATTTTTATATATCTTGCAGTACGTTATCGTTGTCCGATCTCTATTAGATTGTTAAAAGTGCCTTGTTTGTGGTCTCTCTTCAAAAACAATCTCCTCGTACTGAAAGACGACATACGGCCGTCGTTTCGCGTCCTATCCGATACTATGATCACTCGTCCATACCGGTCGCGTCCCTTACCACTTTTCCGCTACCACTTTTTCCTAAAATAATACCGAATAAACGAATCACTATAATAACCACTCGTACCAGACAACGATTTTAACATCTTTTATATATAATGCAATATTTTGGCAAAAAACTACCTTTTTAAAATTGATTGTATCTATTTGTACAAATTGATTTGCTAATAAATTATGAATGTCCTTGTTGCAAAAATATTTGTAATCTCTTACAGAAATAAAATGTCAGTCACATTGACGTGTATTGAAATTGTTACACTTTTGTAACATCTTCCTCTGTATTACTTTTAATGATAGATCGTGATACGAGTTTGTCAAAAATAGGCTTTAAATCTAGCTATTTTGTCATATTTAATATCGCTTATTTCGTGAAGCGAGACGACTCCGCAATGTTCCTTGATGGCATAATCAACTTATATTCCCGCTCGGTCTCGAGAAGCGTTAGTTTACACGTTACGTTCGTCAAACATTCTGGTAAAAATTTAAAGCTTTCCGAAGCATCAAAGAAGAAGTAAATTGTTGTATCCCGGATGGACTACGACGTTAATATTAGGGATAGTCGGGTTCGTTAAGCCTAAGGAGTTGGGACTCCGAGCAGGATCAAAAGAATGTAGGGATCTTCTTGAATTCATTAACACACACTTTCTTTATTTTAACTAATTTATTCTCACAAGTGTACAGATGCTTGATATATTAACGATTATATTTTACACACGGTTAAACGTCGTCGGGTGACTCGGTGCGTATCGCGTTACTCTGGCGGCCGACGACCGAATATGTCACCTGAGATGCTGATAATACGGCTCGCGGGAACTTCGCTACGAGATTCGGTATATCTCGTGCGATTATTATAAATCCGATTCCGGATGACACGTAGTATTTGACTCTCTTGACTCTGCCTTGTATGGTCGATTATATAGACTGGTCGATGCCCGATCAGCAAATTGAGGAATTTGCTGATAGACTTTTCGCAAATGTTCGCAATGTTCTCGCGCGATGCATTTCTGCGGTCTTTCGAAAGATTGATCGCAATTTTGGCGATTCCCCATTTATGTCGTCTTTCGAAAGACTTTCCGATTTCATGCGGATTAATTTTGTTGCCATGCGGACTACTTTTATTATTAGTTGTAGGTCTGGCTATAACAAAATGAAGAAATTTAATGCTTTTTAGAAGCATTAACATTCCATTTATTCTTTGCAATTTTGAATATTCATACACACTTCTTGAACGCTCCGTAAAGCATGTATAGAACATTCCTGATACGTTTCCCACACTTTTCAATAATTCATTTTTATTCACAAACGCTCCACAAAGCATTTTGATACGCTTTGCATACACTTTAATAATTTATATTTAAAAATTCTTTATCAACGCTTTCAAAAATGCTCCGCAAAATGCATGGAGTATCCCAAAACACTTCTCGCACACTTCATTAATTGAAACTTTGTCAACGCTTCTTCAATGTTCCACAAAGAATATACGGAGCATTCCGAAATGCTTTGTGCACATTCCTAGAATAGAACATAAAAATCTTTTGTTTACGCTTTTTAATAAACATTTTTAGAACATATGTTAAGATTTTCATTATATTTCAAATCAAAACTGTAGATTTTACCAAACTCTCATATAATTTATAAAAATGAAACAAAATTGTATGTAGTATAAATATAAATATGCTTCAGAAATTTATTTAAAGATTTGTTCAAACTAATAATAAAATTGAGAATTTAAAACCTATGTACAAAAAGAGAAAGGACATGCTAAAGACATTGCGTCTTTTAAACAAATTTAATCATTATTAT